>JAZAVI010000952.1:0-39737 GCA_036326025.1 Chrosomus eos | reverse complement strand
CGGCTCAGTCACATCTAGTCCTGTTTGATGATCTGCCCCAGTGTGAGAGGGAGCTTGAACAGCCCAACTATTTCCCTGATAATCCAGGAGATTTGATGAGTATTGTGTGTTCGGGGGTTCAGGGGGTTTTTAAACTCAGGAACACATTGCGGGGGATGTGGAGGTCAAAGGGGATTTTTGTACTGGAGTCTTGGAGTAACTACAGCATCAAACCAGAGAAAGGGAGGTGTTTTCTTTAATCTGGTGTTTTGGTGGGTGCAGTACGGACTGGAGAGCGGTTTTTTTGGTTTTCCTGTGAAAGAGAAGCTTGAGAGGGTGAGAGTTTACCTGGACTAGGGACAGAGGAACGGTGTCATTCTCTGATCCTGTAACTAACACAAAGTTACACACATTCACAACCACCTTCTCTGACACTGTCTTTCCATTCTTCTGGTGTCATGATTTGAAAATTTTACCAGTTGCTTTCCATCTCATAGAAGAGTTACATCTGATAGAAGAGTTGCATCAGTTGTGAAATGCCTTCTGGAGGTCATAGGCCCAAGCTGCCTCTGAGAAGTCTGGTCTCCTAAAGACCATTAAACACTTGTATTCTCCTTTTGACGTTGACCAGCATGTTTGGTGAAATATTCCTCAAACATCAAAGAGACTCCATTGGGGTAGAGTTGATACCATCCCCACAGGAGAAACTCCAGATACTAGTGAGGTCCGATTCTTGAACAAATCGTTCTTTGAGTTGATTTGCAGTGAGGAATTGGTCGAGCTGATTCACAAAGTCTAAATGAATCAGACTTTATTTTAACGGTTAACCCTGATGCAGAGTTAGAAGCAACTACACCAGTTACTGAACCAAAGAGCCAGTTCGAAATTAATGAATTAGGCAGAGTCAGAAGTCAGTCATTCAGTCATGTCCGAAAAAACTCTCAGATGAGCCGGTTCAACTGTTTTCCGAGGATTACATAGGACAGCAAGTCTGTTGTGACTAGTGTTAGTGTTAGTGTCAAAAGTATTGGTACTTCAGTACCAAGCCTGTACCGAAATTTTAAAAATGTACCTGTACTAGGTCAGTTCAGTACCCGCTGATAGGCGGCTGTTTTTAAACACGCCTGAGCAATCAGTATTTGTGTGAGTTTATGTTCTACACACTCATGAATCCTTTAGTTATAAACACAATGTAAGAGACTCATTGTGCAGTGTGGGCAGCGTCATTGGTTATAACGGGTAGAGTTCTCAACGGGCCTGAAAATTACAACCCGACCCGACCCGGCCCGTGGCTTTTAAAGCCTGGACCCGATGTAACCCGCCACATCAACATGAATTATCTGTCCAAACCCGGCCCGTGGCCCGACGCCAATTTTTTTTTTCTCATACACGTATTATCATGACCGGCAGACGGGAATTCAAATCAACCTTTAATGTTCACGCCTTTTAACAATACAAACAATACAAACAACTGAAACAATAAACTTTAAATATATAAATAGGCTATATAGCCTAAATTTGCCTTAAATAAAAATCTTCTGGATGACCCTGTTTTTTGCTGTCATGTTTCATCAGCACCTTGCATTTTGAGCATTGCACATAACCTGTAGAATTTCCATCAGAATCCAGCACCACTCCAAACACTTTCCAGACCTCTGATTTCCTGTTGTAGCGACGATGAATTCACCTGCTGCAAGTTTACTTTTCACCAACTCCATCTTCTTCTCCAGGCTAAAAGGCGTGCACGCAGCGGCGTCAGGTCTGCCCCCGCGATGCACGTTGCACGCAGCAGCCATAATTTCTTTACGGTGAACAGCAGCGATGATTAATAAATATTTATTTGTTTGTTTTTTCACTGAGCGGAAAAGATTAAGCCTGAGGTCCGACCCGAGTCATTTGCTTATATTTTCGGCCCAAACCCGCAGGTCCCGTCGGGTTTGTCGGGCCGACCCGACCCGTTGAGAAGTCTAATAACGGGAGTTTTTGCAGGAGTGCAGAACTCTGATTGACAGCTTCAGTGATTATAATGGGAGTGTTCTTTGCTCGCTTTCTGTGTAACCCATTCACAATTTGGATAAAAGTTGTATTTTTCATGCTGCTAATTACACATTACACTGTTATAACCGTATTTAAGTGTAGGATTGAATCCTGCAATGACTGACATAGTGATAACCATATAAATGTAAGGAAAACAAATAATTTGATACTGAATGTCAAAATAGACATTGAGTCTTGGAGTGTGAATACAGAATTACAGA
Organism: Chrosomus eos; assembly: GCA_036326025.1. Lineage (NCBI taxonomy): Eukaryota > Metazoa > Chordata > Actinopteri > Cypriniformes > Leuciscidae > Chrosomus > Chrosomus eos. Next base: position 37,500 of record JAZAVI010000952.1, on the reverse strand, counting down.
CTTGTCACTTGTTTAATGTAATCTTTGTTGTTTTATGTAACTTTTTACTTGACCTTTTTAAAGAAACGTTTACTTAACTAAAAAAAATTCAAGGCTACTTGCTGTTTTAATGTATTATTTACATGTAATTATTATTTTGATTAATAATTTACTTCTTTTATTTAATTTTTTTATTTTAAAATAGTTAAATAGTTCCAATAGCTTTTGCTATGGTACTAAAATTGGTACCAAGAATAATGACATTTTACTGGTGTTGGTACAGACTACTGAAATTGTGGTATCGAATTAAACATTTATAAACCCAAAGATCTTTGATTCTGTGCTATTTTTTAATTATTGAAAAATATTTGCAGAAAAAGGTCTCGAGACTTAGAATTATAAGTGGACATTTTACTTCATGATGTTACTAAAACAATTTAATATTCCTAACATTAAGTTGTTTCCAATTGTGATTATATTTCCTTATGAGACACGATAATTGTTTTTCTTTTGACATTTGAAGAAGTCATCAATTTATCAACAACATAAAGTCGAGCCAGTGTACCTGCCACAAGCCTGAGACCCAATTGGAAATGAACGAGTTCTCCCAATTGGTTCAGTAACAAGTTTTTTTTAACGAGTAGATTCATGAGATTTTGTATTATTTTTCTAAATCATCATGCAAATACATCTCTCCTCAGCCTATCCAGATATGTTAGATTAAAGGATAAAGGATAAAGGATTTTTATTGTCATTCCAAACCATGGTACATGAGCTGGAACGAAATTAGATACTGAGGTCTGGTTAAAACCACTCACAAATAAATAACTAAACTACTCAACAATAAATACAATAGATACAAATAGCAAAGCATACAACACATATATACACACTAAAAAACCCTAAAAAAATATAAAAGTTAGTTTGTCAGCTCTGGAGTGTGGCAGTATTAACAAGTCTGACAGCTTCTGGAAAGAAGCTGTTTTTTAACCTGGTTGTTCTGGCTTTGATGCTGCGCAGCCTCCTGCCTGAGGGGAGAGGGGCAAATAGTCTATTGGCAGGATGGGAGCTGTCTTTCATAATGCTTGCAGCCCTCGTCCTGCATCTGTTGATGTATGTGTCTCTGATTAATTAGGTTAACCCCGTTATAAATCTATTCAAATTTTTGTGACTCTTGCTGAAACTGTTTCTCTTGTGTTCCATTAACTTTTTTCATGATTTATAACTAAAAATTATTTTTATTGTCACAATTCTGAATGTCACACCAAATGATATAGTCACGCTATATGATGAACTGCAGCACACCACAATTTGTCAATGCAAAAAAGTGTATTTTATATGCATTCAACTTTCAATTACTTCAATTCAGATAACATTAATAAGAATAAAAATCATCAATCATGCTAACATCATTTTAAATGTTATTTAAGAAACTCAGAAATATGAGTAAATCAACCATCTCACGTCAAGAACATTCAACATTAATATTTTAAAAATAGAAGAGAGTGTGTGTTGCAACAACAACAATTATAATTGTTAAACAGTAAAATTATTATTAATCTACAATTAGTCAAATGTTGGAGACATTTCAAATGACATCAAATATGTATAGTGTTGTATAATTGTTCCAACAAGTCCTTCAAGCCATACGACCTTTTAGGTCTTTTCTTTTCTTTTTTTGGTAACACTTTATTTTATGGTGTCCGTGATACAGAGTAATTACTTAATTAATTACTTAGTAGTAGACATTGTAATAACATGTAACAAAATGTAATTAACATGTAACTAAGTTATGGAACAGCCTGTACTTACAGATTGTAATTACACTCATGTAATAGGCAGCTAATGTTACACATGTGTAACAGGTCGAGTCAGTTACATACGTGTTACCGACTTGGTACAATGTAACAAGTACTTAAATATGTTACTAAGATAAAAGGCCTGCAGTTACACATGGTCATTTTGTACCTTATAAAATAAAGTGTAAGGTTGTACTTAAGTGCACTTCATGTGTATCTTTCTAATTACATTACACAATATTACACAGGGATAAGCTACGTAAAATAAAGTGTATCAAGATTGTACTTAAGTGTACTACATGTGTATCTACAAACCTTATCCATATGTACTTTAGTTTGAATTAGGCCTAACTCCCAAGTTCACAGCTTAAATGCATGCGGTAGCTAATTACATTGCAATTACATAATATTACACAGGGATAAGCTACGTAAAATAAAGTGTATCAAGATTGTACTTAAGTGTACTTCATGTGTATCTACATACCTTATGTTAATTACATTTTGTTACATGTTATTACAATGTCTACTACTAAGTAATTAATTAAGTAATTACTCTGTATCACATACACCGTAAAATAAAGTTTTACCCCACAGGAAAAAAAAAACACGTCGAGTTCATGGTGATGTCCAAAGTCTTAAATTGCAGTTGTCATGGTAACACAGGACGGAAACGTAACGTTGCCTAGTGACGATCGCGCGAATGTTCACCACGCGAGAAATACAAACTTTTTTTTTTTTTTTTCAACTTTCATAAAAGTTTACAATGACATTTAACATCAAACATAAGACAAACAGATATTAGGGAAAACATAACAGATCTTACATTGTACAGAGTAAAACATTAAATTCTATGCACTTTTTTTTTATGCACTTCTTATTTCTAGTGACTGAATTCAATGAGTCATGGAAAATGTTAAGATCTTTACAAAAGAAATTAAAGGAGGGTGTTATAGACATTTTTTAGCTTTATGTATATGAAACTTCCAAGAAGAATTAGTCATTTTAATGTGTTATCAATTATATCTGAGCCAGTATTACTATCCAAGAAAATCAAAGCTTCATCTATTCTGATTATTTTGTAGAATGTACCAAAAACCATCATAGATACCTTCTTCCAAAAATCTTCAGAATATTTACAATTACAAAATAAATGTATGAGAGTTTCAGATTAAAGATTACAAAAACAACATTGTGGTGAGAAGTCTTTTTTAAACTTATTCAGAAATGCATTACAAGGATAATACCTGTGTAGTATTTTGAAATAAGTTTCCTTGACCTTATTTGGCAGTAAAAATGTATTACTTGCAGACCAGATTGTCTCAGAAGAGGGTAGAGAAGAAAAGAATTGTTTCCAATTCAGAATTGATTTAGGGTAGCAACTGATATCTTGATTAAGACACTTTCTGATGTAAGAATTACTACACTTCATATCCAAAATATTAACACCTCCAATAATAAGTTTAGGAGTCTGCCGCAACACTGAGTTGTAACTGAGATGCGCTTTCACAAGTTGAAGCAATTTAACCCTCTGGGCTTCTTCGTAAATAGGTTACACTTAGCTTCCTCCCGGTCAAAAACGGACGAAGCCTTAAAATTTAACTTTATTTTTTCCCAGGATAACCATTCAAATATATTTTTGTTCTATAATATTTTCTGATTATTATTTAGAATTTTTAGAGTTTTTTATGATACTTTGCATTAATTATATAATTTTTATGAGCTATTCTTTCCATTAGAATTAATATATATATATTTTTTATTATAAAAAAAAAAAAAATTCAATAAATGCAACGTTTCACATCAAAATAGGGTGCAGGCTGCATGCACAAAAAAATTCAAGTGAGAAGACCGCCATCCAGTGGCTTTAAAAATAAATAAATGTGTGCAATGTCCTTAACGGCCTGTAGGCTGCCTATAGCTTCCTACATAGAAAGGCTTTTTGATTCTTATTGTTGTTTTAGACATGATTTCTCTATCTTATTCGTTTTTTTTTTAATTTAGATATATATTTAGATATTCTTAGACTACTTTTAATTTTTTACATTTTTTTTTAGATAAGTATTAGGTTTTGCATTATGATTACAATCAAACAATAATATTTGGTTAGAAAGGGAACACAATGCAAACATTTTTGTTACTCAGTATTTGACAATTAAAAAATCTAACAAAATAAGGGATGGATAGTGATAATTCAAAACACTTTATACAGACATTTTGCAATTAATTGGTATTTTATTCATTTTAATTATATAAATGGTAATAAAAACTTCAGAAGGGAACAGCAATTATGATCGAACATCAAAAACATAAAATAACATAACAGCAAACAATCATTATCAAACTGTAGGTTAAAAAATAGGAATACAAATGTAATAATAATAATAATAATAATAAACATAATTTTAACTATATATATACAAATTTTAAATATATGCAGGCAGGGGAGAAAATGTGTGTTTTATAAACGTGTGTGTGTGTGTGTGTGTGTGTGTGTGTGTGTGTGTGTGTGTGTGTGTGTGTGTGTGTGTGTGTGTGTGTGTGTGTGTGTGTGTGTGTGTGTGTGTGTGTGTGTGTGTGTGTGTGTGTGTGTGTGTGTGTGTGTGTGCATTTGAGCGAGATTTCTTTTTTAATTTATTGATTTTATTTTGCATATTCTAAAAATTAGCTGTTGCAGTCTTGCCAGTTGATCTCTCTCTCTCTCTCTCTCTCTCTCTCTCTCTCTCTCTCTCTCTCTCTTCTCTGTGTTGTGTGTGTGTGCATTTGAGATTTTTTTATTTTATTTATTGATTTTATTTTGCATATTCTAAAAATTTGCTGTTGCACTCTTGCCAGTTGATCTCTCTCTCTCTCTCTCTCTCTCTCTCTCTCTCTCTCTCTCTCTCTCTCTCTCTCTCTCTCTCTCTCTCTCTCTCTCTCTCTCTCTCTCTCTCTCCCTGAGTGTGTGTGTGTGTGTGTGTGTGTGTGTGTGTGTTTTTGCATTTGAGCAAGTCTTTTGTATTTTTTATTTATTTATTTTTGCATATTCTCAATTTGCTGTTGCAGTCTTACCAGTTAATTTCTCTCTCTCTCTCTCACTCTGTGTGTGTGTGTGTGTGTGTGTGTGTGTGTGTGTGTGTGTGTGTGTGTGTGTGTGTGTGTGTGTGTGTGTGTATGTGTGTGTGTGTGTGTGTGTGTGTGTGTGTGCATTTGAGCGAGATTTTTTTTTCATTTATTGATTTTATTTAGCATATTCTAAAAATTTGCTGTTGCACTCTTGCCTGTGTGTGTGTGTGTGTGTGTTTGAGAGTGAGTGTGTGTGTGCGCGTTGCATTTGAGCGAGTCTTTTGTATTTTTTATATGTTTATTTTTGCATATTCTCAAAATTGTTGCAGTCTTACCAGTTCATTTCTCTGTGTGTGTGTGTGCATTTGAGCAAGAGGTTTTTTTTTCTTCATTTATTGAGTTTTAGCATAATTAAAAAAAATTGCTGTTGCAGTCAGTTTGTCTCTTATTACACAGAGCCAGTTTATCTCTTTGTGTGTGTTTGTGTGCGTAGGTGTGTGTGTGTGGGGGGTGGGGTGTCTTTTTTGCACTCTTGATGTTTTAGAGTGTCACCCCTTCACTGCTGTACACTTTTTTGCTGCACAGTGGCTGATCTGAAGTTTGTACCACCAAAAGTTTTCCTATTTTTTCGTATTTCACATTCATTTCCTATGTCGTCCGTTTTTGACCGGGAGGAAGCTAAGTGTGACTTTTTTACGACCCTTTAACATATCAGAATCATCTCCTTGAATTTGTGTGTTCATATAGGTAATACAACAAGTCACCAAGTTTCACCCCCATCCGATGAAGCAAAAAATCTAAACATTTCAAAACGTAAAAGTTTTCATCCGTTTTCGGACGAAGAAGCCCAGAGGAGATGTTCTTAACAATCATATGGTAATCTCTACGTGTAGATTCAATCCCTGAGAGAGCAAGAAATTGTTGATAATTATAAATCTCACCATTCCAATTTAATAAGTCAGAAATAATAATTCCCTTATCCAACCATTCTATTTTATATATACACTTTTTCTTTTAGATAATACATATTGGTTATTCCATATTATACATGTGTGAGGGAAAAATTATGTTTAAAGGCTATTTTCCATTCATCTAGTGATTGCTTGTGAAAATTAGATAATTTTATGGAAAGTTTACTACATTTAAAGTCACATTATAATAAAAAGTTCTCTTCTCTTCTTTTAGAATTACAAAATAAAAATAAAGCTTTTCGTTTAGTAAGATCGCGCATCCCCTGAACATTAAGAGAAAAACAAGAAAAGTTAAAAGACATTTAGGAACAGAAAACAAAGAAAGAACAATATGCCCTATAGGGCAAACGAGTTAAGTATGCGAGAAGGAACAACGTGCAAAACTTATATCTTTAACCTTCCACACCAACCATCAAATGGCTAAGAAAATATCAGACCTATAAAATAACTAACGTTGATAGGCCAACATTACAAAGCAAATGACATGAGAGAACAAAAATGACACCACCTTAGCAAAGTGGTTACATCCATAGGCCTACTTTTAGCTAAGGTTCAATGTCACTTTTTTGGACCATAAAAGGATAGAAGGCAAATGTTAACATGATTCACATATTATCCGCTGTAATCTTCTTTCCATCAATAATGACAACCGATCCCTTGAACCCAGCTCGTTTTCCATCTTTCCTGGCTTGACTTACCAGCGGTCACAGTTTATTCCGTTCCTCCCTCGCCTGTTGTGTCAGATCTTCTGTTATTTTGATGCCTTTCTGTTTGAGAACTTCAGAGTTTTTCGCGTCCATCCAGATGTGATCCCGGTGAGTGCATGACAAAATCTGCACAATAATCCTCTGTGGACTCGCATCTTCTGCTGCTCTCGGACCGATTCTGTGTGCAACATCAATGGAAGTCTGAAGAACGTCTCTCAATCCCGGCGAGATTCGAGAAACAATATCCATTGCGATCATTTTCACGTTTTCTCCTGCCTCCTCCGGAATACCAGACATTTTCAAATTCCACCGTCTTTATATGCCTCCAGTTCGTCGACTTTTTCCCACTGTTGTTTGTTTTCAGTGACCACAGCCGCTACTTGAACACCTAGTTCGTTAGTTTTAGCTACAGCCCTCTCCGTTTTGTCGGCAACTGAATCATCTTTGGTGGTGAGTTGAGATATCAGGGTAGAATTGGAAGTAACAGACCTTTCAATTTCCAGTAGCTTCTCCATGAAATCATCTTGCTTTTTTCCAAACCTCTCAATCGCCTTCAGTATATCATTTAGTATTTCCGTATTTAAGGGCTCAGATACCTGCCGTCGTATCTTCGGAAGAGGGCTGTTAATCGGGGTGTCTGAAAATGGTAAACAATCCATACCTAAATCATCTTCGACTTCGGGGGTGAGTTTAGCATAACCATGCACATGCTTCGGGTTCACACTTTTCGCCATTCCTTCCAATTATCTCAGGTTATGTTTCAGCAACGTGAGTTTCAGTCAACGCACTCGGCAGGCCGCGACAGACGTTCAATTCTAACAGTCCCAAAAGGCAAATATTCTCAGTTCCAGCTTAGAAACGTCGCAGCATCATTCAAAACATAAAGACACTTGTAGAAGTAACGCAAAAATCAAGGAAGGAAAAAAATAGACTAAGTTTTGCACAAAAGTTTATGCGAGACAGAAACGGTTCAGCTACGCAGACGCCATCTTGGCGCGACTTCCCGACCTTTTATGTCGTTTGTGACTACCTTCAAATACGACACATAAGAGCGTTCCCTAAATTTGTGCCTCTACCGGCAGCTGGAGATATGGAGAAATGCAGTATAAACTTTGACTTTCGCCTCAATGCATTATGTTTTTTTTTTATCTACCTGCTAACGTTACCAGTTTACGTCAAACTCTTCCAGCAGTAGTTTACTGTTTATTGCTATAGAAATTTATCTTTTTGATGACTTCATCACACGTACAGGTAGGGTTTCCATCCGTCTCGTATAGTCCCGTGTTTATGAATGAAATTATGTCGTGTTTCAAATCAGTATTTCTATTTCAAGCTGTGTGACGTTCATTCAAACGGACGCCAGCATTATAAAGTTAGTTTTCATTGTGACATTCAAAAATTGAAATTTGCCTGTGTTGGGAAAGGTATCATGCAAAAAGTCCACTCATTTACTATATTTTACCAGTAACTGTCGATCCGCCATGTCATGTGTAGTAAAAGCACAGTAACGTTATATCATGCTTCTTCCACAGTAACTGTAACCATGGTAACCACAACACTTACAATGCTCTTACCACAGTAACTTAGCCTAGAAATCTAGACGCACCCTAGCGGCAGCAAAAATTATTTTGCAGCAAAGTGTGGTCTAGCAACTGTAGTGGATTAAACTTTTCTGTAAATAACTTCGCAGAGATCCTTGATTCAGAAACAATTAGACTTTATTCTGGAACGCCGCTCCGTTCCATAGAACGGCGCTCCAACAAAGCCGAGCGCACTGGCCATCCGGCCCACAGGCGCTTTCGAGTCTTTTTGGGTTCAGAGTTAAATACATACATCATCTTCCATAGAAGGTAACACATCCTATAGATGGGTGAAGGTCCTGTACCATGTGACATCTTAGAATAGAGTTGACTGCTGCCTCAACCTTTAAGGTCTTGTTACAGGCACACAGAGGAAATCCAAAGTCAAACACAGAGAAATAAATAATTGTGTATTCTTATCAGGCAAAATTACTTGTTTTGTAAATAATAAAATCTTCAACATTCCCTCCTCTGGGGCTTATCTAAGCCCCACATTCACTATCATTTTCCCGAGTGTAATTTCAAAATCCAGCTCCTTCAGTTATGCTACCTAGTGACTCAATTTGAGTCACTCATTCTTCTTTCCAATTACTGGATTAAGCCACTACACTCCAGAGGAGCATGAGAACCAAACATCTTTCTCCATACATTTTTCTTTCTTTCAGTTATTTTGCTTTTCTTTTCATAGAGAAAGTAAAAGATTCTCTGCTCGCTAGACATTGTTATAAGCGTGAGCGTGTAGTTTTGTTCAGCCTTGCCTGTGGTTGTCACAGTTATGTAGAGTATGTCACACATAAAAGTCTCTTATACTGTTAAAAGTGTTCTTGCAGTGTAGACTTTTTCGACTCAGACACTTTACGCATCGTCCTCTTCTTTGTCCTCCTTCTTGAGGTACTTGAATCAACATCCAGGGGTAGTAAATATCAATTTGGTTGCCCTCTCAAATTAGTTTTCATTATCTTGCCATTTTAGCACCTCCATTCGTTTAACCGTGGTTTTGACTCTTAGCGATCTTAATATACAAGTACACAACAGAATAATAACCCACTTTCAATGTTGCATCACCAAAAAACATTTCTATTTGAGCCTAATTATGTCCAAGCTTTACATTAAGTTTTCCTTAACTTCTGCTCTTAAGTTTTCTTTAACTTAATCGTAATCGCTAAATTTTCCTTCGTGCACAATATTATTTAGTAAACTGCAACAATGATCTCCTAAAATAAGTCATTCTACTTTTTTCACATAATCGTTTTTCTCCTAATTCAGACAAAGATTTATAATAATTCTTTGCTTATTAGTCTAATTGATTCATTATGCATTTTGTTTTGCATGATCCATATGACTTAATTCAAAATATAGCTGGGTAAAAATAACTCTCTCATCTTTATCACATTTATCAAAGAATATCAATTCTTAAATTCAAAGAATCCCTCTTTTAGTCAGTCAATTTTAGCTGATGAACGAACAGAACATTGTAGTGTACCTTTCTATTCAATAAATCACTCTATGTTTCGCGTTTTGTCAAAGTTTTACATTTCACATTCTGTTTATTTTATTACCAAATTTAAACAGTAAATACCATTTTGACTTTTTAATCTCACGTGTTGCTTCCTATTCTCCTTGTAGCTCTTCAGTTCAAACCTTAACTGAATACTTTTTCCTCTTTTCTACTAATTTCTAAATAAACTATCATGAATAAACTAATTATCGGTATGTCTCATAAACTCTAACTAAGCTTCAGAGCAATGTTACATTTGCCTCATAAAAGTCATTCAATAAACTCTTTAGACAATTAGAAAAATAACTCTAGAGAACAACTTTTTGCACTCTTACATATTCCTTATATGTTCATTTCTTTTTCTGTATATCTAACAATCTAAAAGTTTTTATATCAACCATTTAAACCATTAGCATTATAACTTAATTATTATTAAAACTTTTCTTTATTATCAAAACGTCCTTGTGTTCGTATGCAACTTATTTTTAATCTTCAATACTTCTGTTTAGCTGACTTTTTATCTGACGTTATTTCTGATAGACTTCCAATCTAAGGATTACTTCTCTATTAGAGATTTTGATTTCTGTTCCTGTCCCTCCTCTGTTGATTTCATTGCTTTTACCCATCTATATCATGATACATATTCCTTACCAAATGTTTTAATAGTTCTTCTGATATTGACATATGACCTATTTTTGTCGCTGTTCTTTTCTTAACTTTGTTTTTGCCACAATATTTCACAAAACTTTGCAAAAATGCCTTTTATTTTAAATGCCTTTCATTTTAACTTAATTTCCTTATTTTTAATTAATTTTGCTTTTATTATAATTTCTCTTAATTTTAATTTAATTTTATAACCTCCCCCCTCTGCGTACTGGTTTAATACCATTACGCATCTGGATTAAGCCTATTTAAAAGTATTGTTGGTTCAATAATCTATGCTTCATATGAATGCCAAATATTTATTTTTTGGACCCCCCTCTGGTGCAATTTAAATTGTTTAGAAGGTCCTGTTTGTTATTGTTTCAATAACTTCCTGTAAGTCTATAAACTTTCTATAAACACTATTTGATTTAATTTTATAATTAGTCAATAGCATATTGAATCAATTCATAATCTTTCAAATTAAAATCTTATCATTTTTAATACCCAATGTTAATCCTTGCTTTAATTTCAACTGTAGCCTTAAATTAATGTTGTATACCCTTGTATTGCCCAATTGCATCTTAATACCCATTAAGATTTATTTAAAAGTTCTTTTTAGTTCTATTTTTTTCCTTCATGAATTAGTTATTCCCACTATGCTATATCAATTTCTTAAATTAATTGTTATCATTATTTTAGTTTATTCTCTTAACTTGTCATTATCATTGTTTTTAACTTTACTTTATTTTTCTCTTCAATCATTTTTATTCTGGTGGGGTTATTATTAAGTTGTTACTGACTTTTATTCAAGGGCTTAACATTCAATCATAGGAAAATTTGGTTGAAGTTGACTTTTGTTTGAGGTTTTACTCATCTCTGGTGCTTCTTCTTTGCACAGCTTTTCTCATTCCTGCGTTTCTGGTCAAGTTTGTCTTCTTTTCTATTCATGATTTGATCATTCTGTTAGCTGTCTTGTCATCTTTACAGCTTTGGCCAGGTGATGGTGCCTCTGCAATGGACTTTTGGTCATTGTCAGCTTGTCCTTGCCCATGCCCTCACTCCCTGTTTGGGGGGTTTCTGAAGTCGGTTGGTTTATTTTAAGTCGAGAGGTATGGAGTCAAGTGTCACCTGTTGATCACCTCTTCTGAAATTACAAAACACAGTTAATGGTTCTTTTTATTTATTATTTTTTCAGCCTTGTCCCAGAACCCGGCCTGGATAGTTGCTGCTATCTGTGAATTAAAGCTTAATTATTTTTGTTAGTGACAACATCATGTAATTTCAATCATCTGTTCATCTGTCCCATTCTTCCTTTTGGTGTTCCCTGTAAAGTTCAAGTGGGCTGAGTGGTGTCCTTTTTGCTTTCATTAACAGAAGTGCTTTAATCCATATATTCCTATTGTTTTTCATATAGTTCAGCTCTTTATCATTATAATTGCAATTTCTTTGCATTTTTCTCATAATAATTTCCTCTGTACTTTTACAATTAGTCAATTCAACTTCAGTTATCTCTTTATCTTGAGTTCCACTATCAGCACACTGTTTATTATGCATCTGGATACACTCAACTCACTTTGTTACAAGACAAAGTTATTAGACAATATTTCATACTTTTGACAAAGATCAGCTCCTCTTGATATGCTGTAAAGAAAGTCAAACATGTTATGCTGCAAAGAAAGTCAGATGTTATGCGCTGCACAATTATGGCACTGGTTTTTCATTTTTTTGTTTTTCTATTGCCACTATAGTTCCAACCAGGACATTTAATCAAATCCATCCATGGTCATTATTTTATCGGGCATAATTTGCCCTGTGGGCCCACATGTTATAGTTTCAATACAGCTGTATTGGCAAAATAATGGATTTGCCTTGGTGTTTCTTTCACACCATCTCTCATTCCATCACACATTCTCACACACACTGTCATACGAGCTGGCCAGCATTCTTGCAGGTTGTGGTCTAAATTTTGCCACAAGGTCCAGTCAGGTCAACACAGCTATGTCATCCACAAAAATGTCAGCGCTGAGAAGTGTCTTTGGGTTTAGTTAAAACATTTTTTCCTTTTACAAATTCTAATAGCCTAAGTACTTTAGAATAGTAGGCCTGTCAATTGTATTTTTTCAAATGCATTTGTTCTTTTCTCATTTGTTGGTCTAATTTTTTCATATTCTTTTTGATTTTTTGCTCATGAGCTGTTTTAAGAAGAAAATAGGAGATCTCTGCCTAATCTCGGATCCATGGCCAATAACATTTCTATCTCATTATCCCAGTTTTTTCCAGTATTTATGATTTAATAATTTTGGACCTTTGGAGTAACTTTTTCTCCAATCTATCTCTAGAATATTACCAAACAAAATGGAGTGACCAGTATCATTGTTTTGCCAACAATAAGTATCGTTCTTTGACATTTTCCCCTATTTTTTCTCTTTGCTATATAATAATTATATCATGCTTTTTGCCCTATATTTGTTTCATAACTAGTCCTCACTATACCAAATCCAGCCTCCGTTTTAATTGTTCGATAATTTTAGCACACACTTTTCTCTTTCAGAAAGCTTTCTTTTTCTTAAAGAGCTGGACTTGTACCTGTACTTGTATTGAAAGAGCAGAGAGGGTTAATTAGCAGCAGAGAATATAAAGAAGTGCTTATGAGACCAGTGAATAATCAGAATGAATAAAGTTAATCTAATAATTAACTAAATTTGAAGCAGTCTCTATTGAGTGATCATTGGAGTTTGACACACCTGTGTTGTTCGTACGGGAAGGGTGTCAGTCAGTTTCTCTGTTTTTAGATATCTCAGTCTCTTGAAGCTGCATGGCTCTCGCTCTGCATGTCTCAACTGTCACTCAAAGGTCTTGGTGTTGCAGACTGGAATTTAGGCTCTGCTGTTTCTCTGCCTCTTCTGAGTTCAGGCTTTTGGTACATTTTGCCACAGCTTTGCATCTCAGGATTTTCCTCTTTGTCCTGAGGAAAAAGTCTTTAGTGAAATAGTGCAAGTTTCACCTTTTCCAGCTTTACTCAGTCTTTCTTCATGTTGAGTTTGCAGAAAGTTTCTTCAGGAGGGAACGCCCCTCACCCACTCTTCTTCTCTCTGCAGTCGTCACTTTGACCTTTCACCTCTTCAACTGACACTGAAGCCATCTGTAATTTGAACACTCAGAGATCTGCATGAATCAAATTGAACTTTTACAAATAATAATTCAAACTGTCCTTGAGCTATTAGCTCTTTCTATATTCACAAAAATTATCCAAAGATTTAACCATCTTTTTCACTAGTTATTTATAAAAATCACTGGTTGACAACCGCAGTTCTTCCATTCTGTTTTTTAGTAAAGCAATTCTTCTTTGCAGGAAAGCAAGCTATTTCAATAATCTAACTTTAATTATCTTAGTATAATCCAATTAAATAATTTTTCCTATCATAAAATCAGCCTTCAATCTTTCTCCTATGCATGCTGCTTAAAATAATCTCTCATGGTGAACAAACTTTTTCCTCACCCATTTTCAACAATTCTCATTTACTACAGTTCTAAGATTGCTGTAAATTATTTATGACTTTTGAAACTTGGTCACCCAATCCTGTTCACTTTTAGCACACAAGTTATTTTTTCTTCTTAGCACAAACTTAATCTTACAATGTAGACTTTTTCTCACTTTGTCTTCAGGGATAATGAGATACAAATTCTTCAGTCTTCAGATATAAGATATATAATATATTAAGCACGTGCATCTTTCTTTTTCTTTTATCTATTAATATCTTTCATTATATTTATTCATTAAATATATTTTATAACTTTAATCTTATTTCATACTACAATAATCTGCAAGATTAATATCTTGAAACAATTGTTTTCTTTCACTATTTCCTTTACTTATCATTCATGCTTGTCCCTCAAGCTCACATACATTCCTTCGCACCTATTTTTACCCACAGTCACAATCAGACACACACAAAGACACAGGATCCCAGACACACACACAAGCTCTTCTGTCAGTTTTACTAAATTATTTTAGAAGAAATACATTAAAAGATTCACTGCTGCACTTCCTTCGACACAATGAAAAACAACTTTAAACTATCACAGACCTCTGCGATTTACTTTAGCTCTCCTGAGCAGCCCATTGTCATACCTATGACAACGCCTTATCTGTGTACATGCTATCCTATTATCCTTAATAAGAAACACAGATAAACAACTGATAACCTTATCAGTAATGACATCCTTGTCATTAAACTTGCTAGCCTTAACAAGTAAACATAAATAACTGATCATCCTTAATCAGTAATGACATCCTTGTCATTAAACCTGTTAGCCTTAACAAGTTCTAAACATAAACACTGATTAGCCTTAATCAGAAAATGATAGCCTTATCATTAAACTCACATCCGTATGTACGTATGACAAAACCTTTGCGCTAAATCAGTGGCACCAGAGATCAAACAATCCACCTAGAATTATATGAGCACTAGCAAACACTAATGGGAGCTCGCCCTCATGTTGTTCCAACCCCGTAAGACTTTCATTCATCTTCAGAACACAAATTAAGATATTTTTGATTAAATCTGAGAGCTGGATCACTCCTCCATAGAAGCTAAGGGATCGAAACTTGCCGGCCTAGAAAGTTCGAAAAGCATAGCAACGCGGCGAAGGGTAAAACAAACAAGCGCCCCCATTAAGCAACACGAAAGCGGAAGATAAACAAGCGCCGAGAATCATGCCTAAAAACTGCTGTGTTGTTAGTTGCACAAACAACAGCGTAAAGAGGAGTGACCTCTCATTTTACATGATACCTTACGAGGCAACTGAGCCAGAAAGGAGAGAGAAATGGCTCCAGGCGATTGGACGTGGTGTTAGTTCACACAGCACAAAGCTATGGCGGCCTACATCAGATTACCATTACGTTTGCTCCTCTCATTTCCTGGAAGCTGTTGTCGTTAGACACTACATTCAATAAAATTGTATCTGATGACTGGTTAATGCAAAAAGTGAATATAGGGTATGCACATACCATTTTACTTTAAATCTAAATAGAAATGTAATCTCAAATGAATGGACAAATTGAGGGACAAATCAAAGAATAACAAAATAATACCACTGCAGAGTTGGCTACTCAATTTTCTGTTGCTATCATGCTATGTTATGACATTGATATGCATAATGGTCAGCAGCTCTACACTGATAAGCAACAGTGAAATGCACTAGTTGTGTGGGGAATAAGAGACATTTATGCAGTTAACGTTAGCGTTTATTGGCTTTTTTGAAAAAAAAAACTGTGTCCCTCACTGACATTGTACAAGCTGTGCCACTGACAGACTGAGCTCATTACAGCCACTTTGTAACACAGTGCTTTTGAATGAACAGTTTTTTTTTAAAGGGTACCTATTATGGCATTTAAAATGTTCCTAATATTGTTCTGGGAGTCCCCAACAACAGTTTTACAAGCATGCAATGACAAAAAACACTTTTGTTGTCTTATAATATGCATTTATTTTTACCTGATTTGCTCACCGACTCCCATATGAATCGTTTAGCGAGTCATTTTTCCAAACCCCGCCTTTGCGTGACGCTAATCTGTGGTGATATGTTAGACACCCAGCCGACGGGGTGTCATTGGTTGTTGCGCTAGATCTTACCCAGATACAACAGTGCTATTTTCTGATTGGCTAACAACACCAGACGAACAACACCAGAGGAGACCAGGGTTGCCAGGTCTGCACAACAAAACCAGCCCAATTGCTCATCAAACTAACCCAATCACGGCCAAAAATATTCAAATAGCGTTCCCGGGTGTTTCCTCAATAACAATCATGTTCCAGTGGATAAAACAATCGCGTCAACCAGCGTGCACTACACAAACAACCCGCGGAAACAGTGCAGGCATACTAGTGATGGGAAGTTCGGATCATTTTACTGACTCGGATCTTTGAGTCCCGTTCAGCAAAATGAACGAATCTTTTTTCGAGTCATTTCGTTCATTTCGTTCATTTCAGCATAATATAATTAAAATGGCATGTTAAATATACCAACACATCTAGTACTTACGAAAATGTTGATTACATTTGTAAAAATAATAAAAATAAACAATAGGGTAATGCAGCCAAAGCCAAATTATAGGAAACCTAAATGTTTTATTAATTGATTAGTTGTTGGGTTATTGTATAGGGTATTGCAGTCTGATTCTGTTAGTTCACCTCATCTCCTGATCCGAGACGTTCTTTCCTTTGCAACTTCATAATTATATCAGGTTAGTTCTCCTCTCGTGTCTCGAGACGTTAGTTGTCGACTCGTCAGTGTCTGACTCTGATCTGTCTGCTGGGCCGACCGTGCCGTGTGTGATACAGCAGGACCGGAAAGAGAAATGATTAGTTCATCTTTCGAGTCTCGGGTTCGGCCGGGTCCGAGTCCTTCGTTCTTCCTGTCAGTCCCATAGAGCCGATGCTGTCACTCCCGGAAAGAGAAATGATTAGTCCATCTTTCGAGTCTTCGGGTTTGAGTCCTTCGTTCTTTTGTCACGTGACCGCTGGTATCTGGTATTATTATTATTAGATTCGTATTATTGACTGCGTCTGAATGTATAAGCCTATTGTTTTATATTTAGGAATATACATTTCTAAATATGTGCAATAAACATTATCTGAAAAATAAAAGTTCCATCTTATTATTGTCCCTGTCCGTCTCTTTTCTAAATGTTTAGAACTTGTGCATCTGTGGTGTGTTTTACTATATATTATACATGAATTAACTACTATTATAACTACGTGCTTGTTTGTAAAAAGGTTGTTAGTAGGCTATTCAATACGGTGACAAGTCACGTGACAAAAGAACGAAGGACTCAAACCCGAGACTCGAAAGATGAACTAATCATTTCTCTTTCCGGGACTGACAGCATATAGCCTCTATGGGACTGACAGGAAGAACGAAGGACTCGGACCCGGCCGAACCCGAGACTCGAGACTCGAAAGATGAACTAATCATTTCTCTTTCCGGGACTGACAGCATAGCCTCTATGGGACTGACAGGAAGAACGAAGGACTCGGAGCCGTCCCGAACCCGAAGACTCGAGAGATGAACTAATCATTTCTGTTTCCAGTACAGATTCAGAACCCATATGTTGCGCATGCGCGGTCAACACAAAATGAACGAATCACTCTCTGAGACTACTCGTAGTCCCGAGTCATATTAAAGATTCGTTCAAAATGAACGAATCGTTCATGAACGACACATCACTAAGGCATACGGACCTGGCAACAATGGAGGAGACGCGCTTGAATCCTGCCGGTTCCACAGTGAGTGAGTTTTGGGCACTGCGGCATATTAAATATATTACAAATAGTTTTTCAGCGTGAGAAATACAATGTGTGGCCAGAGAGCGTGACAAAAGACCGAAATGAGTGACTGTCACGCTCAATGCGTGATGCGTGACACTCGAGAGCCCTGTGACAACTCCATTAACAACGACAAACACTTCACATATTTCAATACAATTGACATTGAAGACCTAAGTTAGCTGCTAGAAGCTGCGCTGTGCCTGTGCGTACACAACACACAAAATAATTATAGAACATGATACAAACATAAAAGCAACAGCCTACTTACAGATTGTGATTCGGAGAAGGAAGCTGATCCAAATAAACTCGGTACTGAACCTCCCTCCTTCAGTATCAGCCGGCTCGCAAATTCATACTTTATAGCATTTAGGTTTGTGAAGCAATCATCTTCAAAATGACGCGAACACAGAACAAGTTCGGGCTATAATACTTCTGTGGTATAGTTATGAACTGTAGCCACTGTCTTCAAATGCTCCTCACTGGGCAGATGAAAAAAGTTTGCTTTTGCGTCGCACTTCAAAACACAGCAGCGTCTCGTCGACATGATGTTTTCCCTGGTGTCTCCTAATGCAATGAGTGGGCGTATCTTATTCAAATAACTTGTACAAGTGACGTACGAAAGTTAGAGAAAATGCATCGTTCGTCTATCGATTCATATCAACGACTCAGAGTCGACTCTTACTTTTGAGAGATAATAACTTTGTATACGGTGAACTTTCATATTTAAAACTTTGCAGGATGTTTTCGTTCACTTAGATCTATGTTACACACTAAATGAAAGGTAATTTTCAAAATTCCATGATAGGTACCCTTTAATGAATAAAAAATCGATTACATAGTTAATGAATTCTGTAATAGAAGAAGAAGATCTGTATTCATATAGCTGCTAGCGCCGTTCACAGACATGTAACATTAGCTAGTCACAAAGTGCTTTACATGAGTGTTTTATTAACGTACATTCACTTCTCACCACCGACATACATTCGCATACACAGATATCATTAATACAAAGTAGTCCGTTAGTATCCATAACTGACATAATCCACAGCAAAACTTCTGTGAATAGATACCTTTTTGATTTGCCTCGGGCTTTGCCTTCGGTTTGTTTCACCCTTCAAACACGGCGGCGGCTTGTTGATATGCAGGTCACATGATTTGTGACGTACTGTAACGCCGACCAAGAGAATACACACACATACATATATATATATATATATATATATATATATATATATATATATATATAATATATATATATATATATATATATATATACATAATATTACACAATATGCAATTCAATAAGATGAGGTTTTTGGCCATGGTGTGCAGGTTGCTTGACCTGAGACCACCCTGGCGATTTATATAGGACACCACTGCCATGTTGTCCATCCGGACAACAATTTTCCAGGACGTGGTTACTTTTTTTTTAAGTACAGGAGAACAGCTTACAGCTTTAGATTGACTGCTCTCATCTCTAGACAGTTTATATGTAGGCGCTTCTCCAGGCCTGACCATAGGCCAGAGATGGGCCTGCCCTCGTAAAGGGCCCCTCAGAGATATCTGGATGTGAAAATAAGCATCCATCAGATGATTGTCAGCATTCTGAATGGTCGCGCCATAAGTGCTTTGTTCAGGTGTATGAGGTCTAGGATGGGTCTGAGACTGCCATCTTTCTTTGGGACGAGGAAGTAAAAGCCCGACTCACTTTGTGATAATGGGACTTTTTCCACAGCTCCCTTCTCTAGAGTTAGAGTTTGGGGCCAAGGCATGGTTATATTCCAAAATGCTCATACGAACGAAATACGAACTATTACAGGAAAACACATTGACGAAAAATAAATCATACTTACAGGCTGTGGCCCGTAAACAACAGCTTCTGTTCTTAAAGTTGGAACTGCTCCATCTTTCAGGACAAGCCACTGTGCGAATCCTGCATTGAACTCGCGAAGATTGTGGAAGCTTTAGATTTATTTTTTACAGGCATTTTTGATCATATTTACCAGGGGTGCCATTAAAGGAGTAGTTCACTTTTAAAAAAAACTTTTGCTGATAATTCACTCACCCCCATGTCATCCAAGATGTCCATGTCTTTCTTTCTTCAGTCGAAAAGAAATGAAGGTTTTTGATGAAAACATTCCAGGATTTTTCTCCATATAATGGACTTCAATGGGAACCAAACAGTTCAAGGTCCAAAAGACAGTTTCAGTGCAAACTGCAAACTGTTCAAAGGGCTTTAAACGATTTCAGACGATGAATAAGGGTCTTATCAAGCTAAACGATCGCTCATTTAAAATATAAATATCAAAGTCTAAGTTTTATAAGCTCAAATGGTCACCTTGCTCTGTGATGCGCATTCGTGACTCTCCTATTCGAACTCGTTCATCAAAATGAACGAATCTTTTCCCGAGTCAACTCGCTCATTTGGTTCCCTTGAATGAACCAAATGACATGAAAAAAGATTTGTTTATTTTGTTAAATAACCTCGCCCTGTTATTTATTATTTATTTTTAAATAAATCGCCCTGGCCGCCCGATGGACTGTCTGTTTTGTTCTGGTTGTCAGCTAAGCAGTTCTCCCCTGTTCCTGTTCCCCTCCATGGACCTGGCCCCCCATCCTTGTTTTGTATGTGTCTAGTCTTGGAGCGTCTGGTAGCCATTCCGTAGAGAGGGGATTATGTCACAGTGTTGTGTTATGTTCCCTGGTGTCCACTAGAGGTCCCCTTCCCCCACGTTGTCATTCTCATTAGGAACTGCATTCCCCATAATCCCCGTCTGCACTTATCATGGTTCATTGCACTCAGCTGGTCCCTGTCATCATTTGTCCCAGCTGTTCCTTGTCTAGATCATTTGTGTCTGTGTATTTATACCCTGTCTGTCTTAACGTTCACACCGGACGCGAATAGCGCGTCAGGCGCGAGTGATTTCAATGTTAAGTCAATGCAAAGACGCGTTACGCGCGTAAAAAATTCCTGCGGCGCGAATGAGGCGTAGAGCGCGGCGCTGTAGATGCGAATACGCCTCATTCGCACGTCAAGTTCGCGCGAATGGCGCGAATTGAGCGTCTGGCGCGTTACGCGCGTATGGTGCATTTTGTGCATTCACGCGTTTGACGCGAATTCGCGTCTGCCGCCCGAGTTGAAAAATCTGAACTTCTGCGTCAATTCGCGCCGCGTTAACCAATCAGGAGCCTAGCTGCTTGCTGCTGTCACGTGGTGAAGTATCTGGATGCTTCAATAAATTATTTTGTAATATGACAGTGGTTCTAATGTAGTTCTAATGCACAACAAAGCAAATATTTTATCACATAAAACTTGATTTCAATATAGGCCTATTAGACATATTCATTTTATATTGAATGCTATTTATTCCATATCTAGATTATATGAAATATTATTATAATGTAAAGACAACCAACATATAAGTTTGTGTCTGGACCATAGGGTCTGGACAGTGATGTGTGTGAGAGAGAGAAAAAATCACAGGACAGATTAATCACTTTTGCATGCTGGCTCCATTTATCATCAAAACAAATATAAATGACAGATTAGGTGGATGAGGGCGAGGGTGATCCTCGCTCCGATGCGGGACAACATGTCATCAAGCTGGGCGCGGAACAGGCGGAAGTACCGCTGACGGCGGCCGTCATCCAGGCGCAGCTCCTGGAGCGAGCAAATGGTGAAACTCGCCACACTGGGTTCGCTTTTGAAGGGTCTGGTGGACACAAATACGGCGACGATTACCCCTACACCGCCGTTCTGCTCTCGTATTCAGAATATATGCTGTATTTAGAGCAAATACAGAGCGGTGACTCTCGATGAATGCTCGATCAACATAATAAAGATGGCCGCCAAAGGGTTTCGAATCTGACGCGCGTGACGCGCGTAAATTTCGCTTTAACTTTTGTTTTTTACGCGCGTCAATTTCGCTCTTGACGCGCGAATGGATTCAAAGTGGTCAAGCGTATAACTAGACGCGATAGGCACGAATTTGACGCGCTATTCGCGTCCGGTGTGAACGTAGTGTTTGGCACAGAGTCCTTGTATTATGTCCCCACACTTCCGGTATTTGTATCTTGTCTGTATTTCATGTTTTGGATGGCCTTATTAGACTTTTGACCCTTGCCTGGACTGTTGTGAGTACGTATTACCCTTTATTAAATACTGCTCTTGGATCTCACGTCTCTGGTGTGTGTATCGTGACAGTACTTCTCTTTTAAATTTGTAAGGTTTATTTTTCCAGATGAAATCCAAAACTATTTTCTTAATTCCCTTTATAGCTTTATCATTGATAAACAGAGAGAGAGCAGGGTATACAAAGCGAGAGAGCCCTTCCACCTTAGATAAAATAACTCTAATGAAAGATCTCTCTGAAGCCAGATATTAAAGATGTTTTTAGTTTTTATCATTTTATCAGAAAAGTTTTAATTATGTCTGGTAATTGGATTTTTAGTGATATGAATACCTAGATATTTAACACTGTTTTTAACTGGGATACCTTCCAAAGATGTCTCATCTATATCATGAATTGAGATCATTTCACATTTCGAAATATTGAGTTTTAGACCCGAGGCATATGAAAATTGTTCTACCATTTCCAAAGCATTAGATAACTGTTTTTTATCCCCCAAGAATAGTGTGGAATCGTTGGCTAGCTGTGTAATTTTAAGCTCCCTATCAAATATAGAAATTCCTAACAACCTTTCATTTTGGTTAATCCTTAGACAAAGAAATTCTGTGGCTAAAAGAAATAAAAACGGGGAGATTGGACAACCCTGTCTGACTCCACGATGGATGTCAAACCTTTTAGATGTATCAAAGTTAATGATCACTGAGCTATTAATATCTTTATAAAACATGGTTATAGTATCAATAAATAATTTGACAAATCCATATAACTCTATAGTACGGAAAATAAATTTGTGTTCTAAGGAATCAAAAGCTTTTTAAAAGTAAAAAAAAAAGTATGAGACCGTCTGATTGAAATAGATTAGTATAATCCAACACATCTAATACTAACCTTATATTATTAGATATGTGACGGCCCTTCATGAATCCCGATTGAGATTCAGAAATAATGTGATCTAGACCAGTTCTTAGAATTTTAGCATAAACAGAAGCTATAGTTTATAATCTAATGTTATCTAAGTGATAGGCCACCAATAGTCAATTAATAAAGGGTCCTTGCTTGACTTGGGTATAAGGGATACTGTATAACTCCCTGTTTCATAGTAGAGGTCATTTCTCCCTGACTGATGCATTCCTTATACATATGAAATAAAGGGAGTTTAATAAACTCCCAAAAGTGGAGATATAATTCTACTGAAAGCCCTTCAATACCAGGGGATTTGCATTTTTTCATTGAATGCAGAGCTTGCTTAATTTCACCTATTGACAAATCAGTGTCACAAATTTGACTATACTCACGATCAATAATTGTAATACGGTGTTGAATTATATCAATACATTTTTCACAGTAGTCATAGTGAAATGTAGAGGTATAAAGATTGCTATAAAATTTGGTAACAAATTCTGATAATTTTCTGGGGTCATTAGAGGTAACTCCATCAATATTAAGTGCTGAAAGAGCTTTCCTCTGACCGTTTCTTTTTTCCAGGGCAAAAAAAATAGCTAGAATTCTTTTCCCCCTCCTCAACCCATTTTGCCCGAGACCCTTATACGTATATGCACCTTTAGCCAACTCTAAGTAAGCTCTATCGTATTCCTAGACTTATTTTTTTTTTTTTCCAGATCTTCTTCTTCTGCAATCTTATCTTTAGCTAGTAATACATTAAGTCTATTAATCAGCTCAGAATCCGTTTTATGTTTAATATCTCTAAGTTCTTTACTTCTTTTAACTGCAATATATCTAGCTTTATATTTAAAAAAAACTCCCAATTTGTTTTATAATCTCTGATTAACCCGGTAAATAATTCTTTGGTGAGGTTGATAATACAATCATTGAATTTTTTGTCTTTTAACAAGGCATTATTAAGTTTCCAATAGCCCCTCATTCTCGGGTTATCTTTGATGTCACTCAATTTTATTGCAATTAATTTATGATCTGATAAGGGGGCAGTGACGTGAGAAGCATCTTTGACAAGTGAAATTAGAAAAAAGTCAGTCCTAGTTCTAGAAGACAAGCTTTTATTGGACCAGGTAAAATCTTTGGTAGAATGATTAAATAATCGCCATGCATCAGTAAGGGAGAGATTGGAGCACAGAGAAAGAATTAGATCATTATTCATCCTGCTATCAAGTCTAGGGGGTATCTATCCAGGTGATCGTCCATACATTCGTTAAAAACACCCCCCAAAATAAAATAAGCGTTATTATATTTTTTGTGTAACTTTTTAAGTTAATCCACTAGCTGAGAGAACATTACTCTATTGGATACACGAGAATTGTATCCATGTACACAACAAGCTATAAAGGTGGCGTTACCTTGTTTTATTACAGCACTAACCCATCTGCCTTCATCCGAGCATAACATTTCTAATACAGACCCTTTAAACCTATGTAACATAATAGCAGTCCCAGCCGAGTGACTGATGCCATGGCTAAAGAAAATTGAGTTTCCCCATTGAGTCCTCCAAAATTTAAAGGGCACCTATTATGGATTTTTGAAAATTACCTTTCATGTAGTGTGTAACATAGATCTAAGTGAACAAAAACATCCTGCAAAGTTTTATATATGAAATTTCACCGTTAAAAAAGTTATTGTCTCTCAAAAGTATGAGTCGACTCTGAGTCAATTTAATGAATCGTTTTTCCAATGAGTCATTTTCCTTTTCCTTGTGACGTCAAGACGAAAAATGATCAAATTGGCTGCGCCCACTCATTGCGCGCGCCGCGCAGACACCAGGGAAACTTGACAACATCATGTCGACAACAAGACGCTGTGCTCTGAAGTGCGAATCAAAAGCGACCTTTTTTCACTGCCCAGGGACGAGCATGTGAAGAATCAGTGGCAAGTATAGCCCGAACCTTGTGCTGTGTTCATTTTAATCGTCATTTTAATGACAATTGCTTTACAAACACAACTGACTGGGTCATCTGACCAATCACCGCCGATTAGCGTCACGCAAAGGAGGGGTTTGGAAAAATGAGTCGTTGAACGAATCATTTGGGAGTCGGTGAGCAAATCAGGTAAAAATAAATGCATACTGTATTATAAGATAAAAAAGTGTTTTTTGTCATTGCATGCATGTAAAAAAAAAATTGTTGGGGACTCCCAGAACAATATTAGGAACATTTTAAATGCCATAATATGTAGGTGCCCTTTAACATCCGTTTCCCCCGAATGAATTTCTTGAAGAAAGATAAGATCAGCTGCACTTCTTTTACAAAACAAAAAAATTGCTTTTCTTTTCAGATTGTCCCGCAAACCTCTAACATTTAAAGATACAACCGACAAGGAGTTAAACGTAAACTCCATAACAGGAACACCCAAACAAATTGAGAAAAAATAACAAAAAGATGACTTTCTTAGATTTAGCTAAATGCAAAGGGAGAGGTGGATAATAACCCATAAAGACCAACCTCGTTGTCGAGGTGATAAATAAGGAGATTAATAGTCAGGTAACAATAATTAGAGAAGAATAAACATAGTTACCTTTCTATTGGTGCGCAAAAAGTTTTTTCCTTTCTTTTTTCTACAGTTTATATTGTTACTAAAGTTTCAATTTTTTTAATTTTTACATGAAAGAAGTTACAAGAGCAAGCAGCATGTTAGCTTACATGACATCAGAATAGAAGAATTGTTTCCCATCAATCAAGGCAAATGAATTGCGAAAGGTTGCCTTCTTGCCCTCCTCCCTTGCCTTCTTCATGAGAGGCCACAACTTGTCCCGCGCTGCTCTTTCTTCGGGAGACAGAGGCTCAGAGAGACGTTTGTCAATTAGAAACTTGCAACCTTTAGCAGCACTCCAAATGATGTCACGGATGCGGCGCTGTGAGAAGAGAATTATGATTGATCTGGTCTTTCCATCCACCCGCTTCGGACCCAGGCGATGAATGACATCGACACTGTCCTGGAGTCCGTCTCCTACTCCAGGAGCAATCTTCCTCTTCCCTAAGACGTTGAGGATCACATTTCGGACATCCTCGTTATCTTTTTCCCGCAACACCGTGCAACTTTAGAAACCATTGCCAACCGTAACGTCTGCACTCCTGTACACTTGCTTTCAGCGATTTGTTCTCCTTTCTCAGAGCGTGGACCTCATATTCCATATGATCGAGAGCCTCTGTATGCACTCCAACATCCAAAATAAACCGTCGCTGTTAGACTTTTGACTTGTTTGGAAGTTGCCTCGTGGTAGTTTCAATCGCCGAAATCTTCTGGAAATTTTTATCGAGTTTTGAAGCAAGCTCACAAATAGCCGCCAAGACATCCTCATTTCCGTTTCCACTTGATTCTGCGCATTTAGTTTTTTTTTGCAGCTAGCCTCTGAGGAGTATCCGAGAGGGATGCGACAACAACCTCATTGTCAAAATTTGGACATGTGTCAAACCATTGTGATTCGGCATCTTTCTGAGATTTAAAACCAGCACTCCTCAAGCTGAACGACTGTGAGATGCGTTGAACGACATGGTGTCAAGGCGAACTTGTTTCACTTTCTTCTTGCCTCTTTTTCCCATGCATAAAGAGTTCAAAACAGAATTATATAACTTTTTCACGTTATCACCAGTCCAATTAATGGGTTATATCACCACTTCACCTTTATTTTCCTGAAATGCAAAGATACACTACCACCTACACCGCCGCCATCTTGGCCTCGTTCCTGTACAGTTTTAGCATGTGATTGGCTGTTCGCTGATGTCACACAACTACTACAGGCCACAGGACTCGGGTTGGATCTCTTTCTTTGTTTTTGTTTTTATTTAAACAAAATAGTGATTTTAGCACATTCTTTCAACTTAAATTCAAAATAACTCACATTTCATGCATACCCCCTTTAATTCAACTCAACATATTTTAGATTGGGTGTCATTGCTTACCTCTTGTGGGAAAAAAATAATATAACATGACATTTCATTTTATGACTCTTGCCACTAGATGGGCGTATAGCTCTATATGGAGCAAATTGAGCTGTTTCCACTGGGTCATGAAGTCAGTTTCTGTATGCATTCAGATACACATGTAGACACTATACAATACTTTTAGAATTTTTTTTTAGCATTTTTAGGTTATATGTGTACTGAAGCATTTCATTAATTCCTATGGGGGTCAAATTGACCCATGAGTGATTGTTTCTTAAAATTTCAACCAAAAACTCCTTGAATGCAGTTTACAGTGCTGTTTCAGTGTTCTGAATAATAACAGTTTAAAACGCACATTTAGACTACGAAAAATAATTTAAAACATGATTATGGGGATAAAAAGCATTTTGTTATTTTATAAAAGATTATATTTCAAATAAATGCTGTACTTTTGAACTTTATATTCATCAAATAATACTGCATTTTTTACACTGTTTTCAACATTTATAATTATGATGAATGTTTTTTGAGCATCAAATCATCATATTAGAATGATTTCTGAAGGATCATTTGATGATCAGTATAATGATGCTGGATTTTCAACTTTGATCACAGGAATAAATTACATTTTAATACACATTAAAATAGAAAAGTTATTTGAAATTGTCACTATATTTAAAAATATTACTGTTTTTCTTTTTTTATCAAATAGGGTAAATGCAACCTTGGTGAGCAGAAGAGACTTCTTTTAAAAACATTAAAAATCGTACTGATCCAAAACTTTTGACTGCAGTGTATGCAACAACGGAGTTCAATCATTGACAATAAAATGCAGAGGCTGTGTGTGTGTGTGTGTGTGTTAGGCTATGTTGTGTAGTCTGTGTGTGGACTTTATGTTTGTACTATGGATGTCCCGTTTCAGATTTAGGACCACGGATAGGGGATTTGCAGCACAGCTCTTAGAGAGGACTTCAAATGCTAGAGCAGGGCTGGTCAATAAGATAGGTAGCCGAGGAGGTCTGCATTTCAGTTGCTGCACTGGCCCGATATATGAAAAGAAAGCCAGAGTTAGCTGAGCAAGCTATGTCTGTCCAACATAACCTTCCCAGATTTGAATAAAATAAGAACTACTACTGTAATATAATATAATATAATATAATATAATATAATATAATATAATATAATATAATATAATATAATATAATATAATATAATATAATATAATATAATGCAGTTCTACAGTCTCAGCGCCAGGTGACAGTGTGCCGATTAACATGAGAAACATGTCATCATTTACAACTTAAAACACACAATTAGAGAATTTACTTGGTTTTTACTTGGATTGAAAACGTATTTGTAGAGGAGACTAAAGCTTATAATGTGGGATTTTTTATCAAGTATCTGATACAAACAATATAAAGATTTGCATGTATGATACTTTCCATGCATACTGTTTTTTTTTTAGATTTAATGGAAAGTACTTCATTCTTTACTAATAAAGAATGATTTTTTTTCCATATGTATATGTATATATATATATATATATATATATATAATATATATATATATATATATATATATATATATATATATATATATATATATATATATATATTTGTTGTTTTTATGGTCAGCTGCTGTTTTCTCTTTCATTTATTCACATTATGCCTAATTTTCACAGAAACTAGCTTACCCACTGTTATCAGACAAGACAGACAGAAACCAGTTTTGTGCAATGAGAAAGTGACTTTATTTGAAAAAATGTCCTGCTTTCTTGTTGGCAATAAAGACAGTATATAGAAAGAACAAGTAATAAAGGAAGAAGCATTAAAGGATTAGTTCACTTTAAAAAAAAACTTTTGCTGATAATTGACTCACCCCCATGTCATCTAAGATGTCCATCTCTTTCTTTCTTCAGTCGAAAAGAAATTAAGGTTTTTTATTTTTGGGGTGTAGGTGCAGGTCACTCCACAGAACGGACACTGAACCCAACAGCACTGACAGAAGTGATCAATCAGAAGCGCATCTGGCCTGAACTTATAGTCCAGATTTACTGGAAATGTATTTGAGTTGAATCTGCTGCTTATGTCAGACATTATAGCAGGAAGTTCTTCTCTCATAACATCTTCTAGGAGGTTGAAATCATCAACATCATCATGTTTCACTCCACTGAGGTCTTTTCCAGAGAAGATCAGCACATCTGAGAGTTGCTGTGTGAAACTCTTCAACCACAAATCAACATCTCCTCTGTTCACTTGAACATGTTCAGTAGATGCATGTGCTGCTTTCATGATCTTCTGCTGCAGGAGTTTAATGTTCTCCTCCATCTTGGGTAAAACACTGACACTGAACTTATCAGTGATGTACCGACTGACTTCATCTCTGATGAAACTCTTGAAGTGATCTGTGGGATTATCAATGTACTTCATGTATTTGACAAAATCATCGTTCTCTGCCAGTGTCTTCAGGATGTGTTTCTCCAGATTTGATCTTTTTCCATTCAGTGATTCAGAGTTTTTCATAATTTCATCTGTCAGATGTCTGGCAGTCTTCTTGTAGACACTCTGCTCAATGGGCTCTTTAAGTTTCTGACAGATGATCTCTCCAAAAATGGCAGCTGATGTTGCTTCATTACAGTATTTCTTGAAAATACTATAGTACTCTTCTCTCTTCTTCTCAACATATATTGCAGGATCATTGGCTTCCTTAAACAGTGTGTATTGGTCAGTGATCACCGTGTTTGCTCTCTTACAGATGGAAAGAACCAAATCAATGAAGAATTCTTTCTTGAACTCATATTTCACTGATTCTTTCTGATGTTCTGTTACTCTCTTCTTAATGTAATCTATGAGTTGTCGAATGCAGCTGATGTTGTAGCCCATCTTTGAAATGTTAAATGACTGAATCATCTTGTCTGTCTGCTGTTCAACATCTGTGATTAATGACTTGATTTTAGCTTCCTTCTCTGGAGACAGAGTTCGACTGTATCCAAATGTTTTTTTAACTTTTCTGTAAGACCACTTTACTCTCTCTGTAACCATATTTTTTGTGGACTTTTTGAAATTAATATATTCACAATAACTCGACACAGTGAAAATCTTGGTGTACTCACTGTTTTCTTTAATGAGACCTACAGGAGCACTTTCATAGACATCACTGAGGATCTCTGTCACATCTCTCATTATGTCAATGTCTTTGATTGGAGGAGTGTCTGAGACAATCCTATTCACACTCTGTTCCCAAAACAATTCAAACTCTTTCTTCAGTATTTCTTTATCATTTGCTTTGTCTTTGAGTTTTAAGGCAAGTTCTTTGCTCTTTTCATAGAGAGTGTTTTCATGATTTGCTCTCTGAGATTTTGCTATCTTTTTCTTCAGGTCTCGTTGCTGAAGAATCTCATTTAATTTCTTCTTTTTTTCTCTCACAATGTTTTCCTGAACATCTTTGATTTTGATTTCAAATGATGATTTCCACTGAATCAGTATTTCTGCATCTGTGTCTTTCTCAAAGAATTCTGACATTGATTTCTCCACTTCTTCACTTGTCTTCTTCAGTTCTGTTTGAAGATCAGTTTCCTCAATCTCATGAATTGCTTCATTTTCTATTTGGATGTGTAGTTTGTTCTCAGTTTCCATCATGGCACTGCGAAGACTCCAGGACCACTTGCTGTATTCGGTCTCCAGTTTCCTGTAGGCTGATATCTCCAGAGAATTTCTGAAGCTGAATCGTTCCTTCAGTAAAGCCTCCCAGAGATCTTTAATACGATATTTTAAGTCCCTTTGCATTATTCCATGTGATTTTGAGGCATGAGACATAATAGTTTTCTTTAGTTGTTGAATATTCTCACAGTAGTTTGGGTTTGGTGGTGCCATGGGTGGGTTTCCTTCCCAAAGATGAGCAAAATACTTCACATCATTCCGTGCATCAAATCTAATGACATCGCTAAAATATTCTGCATCACAGACTTCCTCTTTAGCGGTGAGTTTTGTCATCTCATCCAGTGTCTCCTGCAGTTGTCTCAGTTCCTCCATGTTTTTCTCTCCAGCTGTGACGTCTGAGACGTTCTGATGCACAAACACACAGCTGGGATTTAGTCTGATATTCTTCATCCTCAGGAAGGCCTGAACAACAATCTGAAGAATGTCCTGCATCTCAGATGGGTTTTCACCAAAGATGTTGATCAAGGTTAAATTTGCAAGACCAAAAACAAATGTGGCTAATTCATTGTCATGATGTCTTGTTGATCTTCCAGCCAGTTCCAGAGCACGAAGACCCTCAGTATCAACAACCAGAATATAGTCAAAGTTCATCTGTGTTTTCATCTCGTCTGAGACTCTGACCAGCTGCATGAAAGCTCCTCTTGTGCACCTGCCAGCACTGACGGCAAACTGGAGTCCAAACATGGCATTCAGCATGGTGGATTTCCCAGAGCTCTGAATCCCTAAAACTGACAGCACAAAGACTCTCTGGTCTCCCAGTTTCTGGAGGAGTTTATCTAGAACAGCAGAGATCCAGATCACAGGAACATGAGCAGCATCTCCATCCATCAGCTCCAGTGGAAATCCAGAGATCATCATCTCTGCTGCAACACTCGGGAGAGAAGAGAAGTCAAACTGCAGGTCTTTCTTGTTCTTGTTCACAGATTCACATGATTCATAGATCTGACCGATCTCCCTCATGATGTGCTCCAAACCAAAGGCTGCGGCTTGAAGATCCTCAGATATTCTCTCAAGGTCAGTTTGTTCAGCTTTAAGTTGTTCAGATTCATCATGATTCTCTTTCATTTTTAAGACTGCTGACCATTTTTCATTACACTTATGATGTAGATCAGAAAGGTCAGCTGATGTATATTCATCCAGGATTATTCCAAGCCATTTAATGAAATACATCTTATCTCCAGTATCTGTGTTAATTTCCGTAATGAAGAACTTCATAAACTCACTGATGTCAGATTCATGCTGCTGTTCACGGATTTTCTTCATTTCTGTTTTCTTTCTACTGATGTCCATTTCTGTCTCATTTGCTCGAGGTCGATGTAGTTCTTTGTTCTTCTGACTCCACTGATGCCACAGTTTCCCCTGATGAGGCAAAAATGAGTCTTTGATTTCTGTCAGATCTTTCTTCTCCAGTAAACTCATCATCTGCTGTGCTGCTTCTCTTCCTCTCCTGCAGTCTTCATCATCTTCCTCATCTACTCTGATGTCTGAGTGTTTAGACACATCTTCAAGTCTGAAAGTGGAAGATGATTCTGAGAGACAATCATTTATAGCTCTTCTGAGTTCTTCAGATACTTCTGACTGATTTCTGTCTTTTAGACCAATCTTGTATTTTTTCTTCATCACAGTTACAGCAGAATCATCCTCAGTAAAAAGACAAATGAGTGGTTTTGTGTCCTTGTAGAGTTGTTGAAGTTTTATCATGTTTTTGTCATTCTTCTGAAGTTGTGGTAGAAGAACAACATTGACTGAAGCCATTTCAGTGAGGATCTGCAGTTGTTTCTCATGATCTCCTGCATCACCGTGTAGATTACAGAACGCAACACAGTCTGTGAATTTACCATCATATGATCCAGAGGGGCAGAACCAGGCGATCTCCACCACTCCATCCATCAGGACTCTGGTTCTGCTGCTGCCTGGGCAGTTCCTGTGGAAGAACGTGTTGTGTTTCTCATTGATCAGACTGTTCATCAGCTGAGACTTGGATGAAGACACAGAGCCAAACCTGAAGAAAGACACCATTGGAGTTTGTGCCTTGTAGACCGGATGGGTTTGACTGACGATCTCATTGTTGGTGTTTTTCATCTTCCAGCTGTTGTTGATTTGTCTGAATGTCCAGAGAGGAAACTCAATCTGTTGTGTGAATGGATCAGGAACAAGCAGAGGCAGAGCGTACTGACACTGGGACAGTTTAGTGACCATCAGCTGCTTCAGGAAACCATCAGCACAATGAAACACAGCCATCTGAACATCCATCGGGTGGATGCGATCAGACTGGCTTGTTCTTTTGTTTGAAAAACACATTGCTTTGAATATATAATCACTGTCTTCAAATGAGTCATTGTCTCTTTGTGTGTGATCCTGTTCACTGGCCTTATTAACATGAATATATCTTGCTCTGTAGTTCATCATCAGTAGTTTTTGTAGGAAAGTCTGAATCAACTCCTCTTCAGCACAAGACTCATGTGCCTGTAATGAATGTACAGATATCTGAAGAACATCTGCAGCTCTCAGTTTATTGTGGCACTCATGAAGATGAAGTCTGTGAAATAGATGTGAAATAGATGTTCCTCCATTGTTTTCTCCCTGTTAAAACACAATGATACAGTAAAATAAAACAAAAAATATATCATTAATAAAAACAATATATTTATTTTATGCAGGGTTTTCTAGCTCTTTAAAGTGTGAAATATATGAAAATATTTATTCAAATAAAGGCAATAGGCAATATGTGAACTAGAGCTTTTGAGGTTTAAAGTGTTATAATGGATGAACATGAACTAGTTTTCTCCAGGTTTCTCACCTGTAGTGAATCATCAGTTTCAGTGCAGATCTTCATCTTCTTCTCTTTCTCTCTCTCATTTTCCTCTCTCCACTCCTCTCGTCTTCTCTTTAGTTCATCTTCATGCTGTTCTTCAAGGAGTTTCTGTTTCTCTTCAAAAGTCTTTTGTTGATCTTCTCTCATGTTTCTTTCTTCTTTCAGTCTCTTCTCTAAATCCTCTAGTTGTTCTTGTCTCTCTTTTTCTATTCTCTCTTTCTCTCTGATTATTTCCTCCATTTCACTCTTGACTCTCTGAATCTGTTCATCAGAAATCTGTTTTTCTTTCTCTCTATTTTTCTCTTCCTCTTCTTTTCTCATCTTTTCTTCCAGTTTCTGTTTCTCCCCATTTCTCTCGTTCTCTACTCATCGTGTCTCTCATCTGCACCTCTTGTTCCTTCATTTCTCTTTTATATTGTTCTTCTCTCTCTCTGAGTTCTTCTTCTCTTCTCTTTCTCTCTTTCTCATAATTCTGTTTTTCTTCCTCCATCATAATCTTTATTCTCTCTTTCTCTCTGATTATTCCCTCCATTTCACTCTTGACTCTCTGATACTGTTCATTAGAAATCTGCCTTTCTCTCTCCCACCTCTTTTTATCCTCTTCTTCTCTTCTCTTTCTCTCTTTGTCAAGATTCAGTCGTTCTTCCTCCATGATCATCTTTAATCTCTCTTTCTCTTCTTCATGTTTCTTCATCAGTTCTTCTCTTTCGCTGGTCATTTTCTCTATCAGGATTTTCATCTTCTTTTCTTCCTCTTCATGTTTAGATTGAAGATCTTCTTTCTCTCTTTCCATTCTCTCTCTCTCTTGTTTCAGTCTCTCATTAAATTCATCCCAAACTCTCAGTTCTTTCTCTCTTCTTTTCTCATCCTCTTCTTCTCTTCTCATCTTTTCCTCTAGTTTCTGTTTCTCCCATTCCTCTCGTTCTCTCTTCATCTCTTCACGGATCTCTCGCTCTTTCTCTTTTATTTCTGTTTTATATTGTTCTTCTCTTTCTATATATTCTTCTTTTTTCTTCCTCTCATTCTCAATTTTGTTCACCAGTCTGTCCATTTCTGTGTTGTATTTGATCTGAAGTTTATCTTTTTCTTCCTTCATTTCCTCTATTTCATGTTTAAAAGTCTCTCGTTCTCGTCTCATCTCATCTCGTATCTCTCTCTGATGTTTCTCTTGTTCTACTATTTCTCTTTTGAGTTCTTCTTCTCTTCTCTTTCCCTCTTTGTCATGATTCTTTTGTTCTTCCTCCATCATCATCTTCATTCTCTCTTTCTCTTCTTCATGTTTGTTCATCAGTACTCTGTTCATTTTTTCTACTTTCTCCTCCATCAGGATCTTCATCTGTTTTCTTCCTTTTCATGTTTAGATTGAAGATATTCTTTCTCTCTTTCCATTCTCTCTCTCTCTTGTTTCAGTCTCTCATTAAATTCATCCCAAACTCTCAGTTCTTTCAGTCTTCTTTTCTCATCCTCTTCTTCTCTTCTCATCTTTTCCTCTAGTTTCTGTTTCTCCCATTCCTCTCGTTCTCTTTTCATCTCTTCACGGATCTCTCGCTCTTTCTCTTTAATTATAGTTTTATATTGTTCTTCTCTTTCTATATATTTTTCTTTTTTCCCCCTCTCATTCTCAATTTTTTTCACCAGTCTCTCAATTTCTGTGTTGTGTTTTATCTGAAGTTTCTCTTTTTCTTCCTTCATTTCCTCTATTTCATGTTTAAAAGTCCCTCGTTCTCGTCTCATCTCGTCTCGTGTCTCTCTCTGATGTTTCTCTTGTTCTACTATTTCTCTTTTGAGCTCCTCTTCTCTTCTCTTTCTCTCTTTGTCATGATTCTTTTGTTCTTCCTCCATCATCATCTTCATTCTCTCTTTCTCCTCTTTTAGTTTGTCCATTAGTTCTTCTCTTTCTCTGACTCTGTCCATCAGGATCTTCATCTGTTGTTCTTGTTTTTCTCTCTCCATCTGTCTGAACATCTTACACGAGTAAAAACTCCCTCCGTTTGCTTTCACCATGTCGTCTATCTTCTCCAGTAGATCAGACACCTGTGTTTGGTCTCCAGGCTGATTATTATTGAACACATGATATCTGTTTCCACACGCTTCAATCAGGTTTCTGATCACAGATCCAGGTTTTCCCAAACACTGATCAATGGTTTTGTTTTTCAGAAAGTCTCCTCTGGTGAAGAGCACTATGGTGAACATTAAAGACTTCTCACCAAACGTCTCTTGGATGATCTTCACTGATTTCTGTTCTTCTTTAGTGAATCGTCCCAGTGGAATCAGTAAGAGAAACACATGCGGTCCAGGCAGGATCATGGAGATGCAGTGTCTGATTTCTCTCTGGATCTCTTCATTAGTCAGTTCAGTATCAAACAGTCCTGGAGTGTCGATCACAGTAACGTGCCGGCCGTTGATGTCAGATGTTTCTCTCTGACTCTCACTGGTCACTGATTCAAAAGATTCCTCTGCTTTAAACACGTGTCTTCCTAAGATGGTGTTTCCAGTTTCACTTTTCCCAACTCCAGTTTTTTCCCAGAAGCACAATCCTCAGGTCATCTTCACTCTCTGTTGAACCTGTAAAAAAGGGAACTGCATCAGTGGTAAAGCCTAAAAACATTTTTAAATATTCGATTTTGTAACATAACCCTGTGTTTGTAAACTGTCTGCTTTCTGCTTCTATAGCATCATATATCCTTTTAGATTGTCTATAAATAATTATGAGGAAGGGTGTACTCACACTAGGCGATCTGTTTGACCACCAATATTTGGTTCGTCTGACTAGTGTGAGAATTGTAGTAGTTCCCTTTTAAATGGAAGCTTGATGCTGCGTCTTGGTATTAATGCTTTGGGAAAACTCCTCACATAACCGGTGTCTGAGCTTGTGTAAACCAGCTCTGTTAGTTTGTAGTGCATGGCAATGATGAGCAAGAGTTTCAGGAAGTGTGTTCGTCTGTGTCTTCGTTTTATGACACCAGAAGACACGCATGGACTTTGTGTTTTCTGCATGAGAGTGAATGTTGTGTGTTAAGTCAACAGTGAAGAAGCTCTGCTCACCCTTGTCACTTTCCTCAAGGAAAGAAGAACAAGCATCTGCACGCCGGGCTAAACCATGGATGGGTGCTATAATCAGCATGAAGCTAGGTGAATGGGAGTGCGTTGGGCAAGGCATTGCATCCTATGCTCTTCTTTACCACCCTCTCTAGTTATTCAGATAGGAGTGTGAAATAGAGTTAAATGCTTCCTCCTAGACAGTCACATCCTTAGGGATGATGCAAGGTAAATGTATTATGTTGGGAAGTTCGCAGTGTGTCCCTCTATATAGGGTGTTAACAGCGAGACATACCATCTCGTTCCCCTTCTCAAGGAACTGGGTTGCATACGGAAACTGAGATGTTTTGTGATTGGCCAAAATGATCAGTTTAACAATTCTGATAATTTACTTTTCCTGTGGAAATCTAAAGCTTGAACTTTGACCTTGTTTTTGTGCAGCCAGAGTGTTTGAGTTATGAATATTGAACATTATAATATTAAATTTAGCAGTTCTACTATTTAAAAATACAAATGTATAAAACTCTACACTGTAAACCTTTCCACTGTAAATGTGAGGTGATTAACTGGCAGCAGCTTTGCCTGCAAATAACTTCTTTACTGTGTTTAGAATTCCAGTGTAGCAAAGACTGTTTAATTCAAATGTAAAGTTTGAGAAGTTTTGAAAAGTTTTTATCGTGCTCTATAGTTTAAGACCAGTTTAAAAACTGTCTTTCTGCTTATTACCTTGTGGCAGTAAATGTGTCTCTAGTGAATGAATTTTCTTCTTAATCTCTTCATATTTCCTCCATATATCCTCCAGAAATGACTCTGTTGAGAAAAACTCTCCACTATTTTCTTCCAGCATCTTCTCAATGTTCTCCATCAACGTGGACACTTCTGTGGTGGGACCTAAGAAATGATGTCGTCCTCCAAAACTCTCAATGACAGACTGTGTTTCTACATTGAGTTCTGCTGTCTGATGCTCTGAATTCTGCATTATGAGGATCATCATGTGTTTGTTGATTCTGGAGCTGAAGATCTTCTGGATCTCCTCCATTTCTGCTTTGTCTTCATTATTGAGTGGAGCATCAGGAATAATGAGGAGGAAAACATGAACTCCAGGATGACAGAGAGACACACAGCGGAGAGTCTGACGCATCACTTCCTCCTCTGAGAGCCGAGTGTTGAACAGAGCTGGAAGCTCCACCAGACTGATCACACGACCATGAAGATCCACATCTGATCTTCTGTCTGTCTGCTGCAGGATCAGCTCTGATACGGAAGATTTTAATGTGCCGTCACTCCCACACACAACCAGATTCAGCTTCACACCCTCTGAAACTGATAGAAGAAGAGCATTTAATTTTATATGTATATATATATATATATATATATATATATATATATATATAT
>JAZAVI010000950.1:0-39213 GCA_036326025.1 Chrosomus eos | reverse complement strand
CCAATGCGTGAGACTTGAGAACCGCGTGAAAACCCTTGAATGATCTCTGCAACCGAAGTGAAACTGTTTAACTTAAAGCCATAAATATACTCTGATATACAGTAGGCTACTTGGAAATGGAGTTGAAGTTTAGCATTCTGTGTGACCATATCATGCTGAATTATCAGTATTGAGAGAATATTATTAGCTCTGTTCTCAAAAACGCAAGTTAACACACTGGCTGTGAAGCTGTGAAACAGATTTGAGAAGATATGCTTTTGGACAAGCACAGATAAAACCTAAATCATCATTATGGAGAGTACAGACAAATTTTAAGCTTTTTGTTTGTATTTTTTTTTTTGGAATAAAGTCAAGAGTCAGAGTTGACATCTTCATGCTCTCCATCATCAATCATAATCTCATAGTCATTATCAGGATTTTTACTTTGGTCTCTATGGACCACATCTGCATATTAACTGAGTACATAAAAAAGTACATAAAAAAAGTTTTACTATGGTGCACTGAAAAAAATTTGGAGTAGGATTTACTTGAAAAAAGCTAGGCAACTTTTTCCACTCAGAAAATGCTAGTAAATTTACAAAGATTTGCCAAGTAAAAACCTAAACATATTTATCAGTAGCTTTATTTAGAAATCTTAAAGTTAAAATTTACTTGGAATATGGAATCAAGTAAACTTTACTAAACCTAGTCAAGTAAAAGTAACAAAGAAAATATGTAATTTTAACTTGGCTTGTAAAAGGTTGATTAATATCAATTTAGTTGTAATTTCCTTTGCATTACATTTCATTCAAACAATTTTATTGAATTATACCAGTCATTTATAGCATGTGTTTTACTTAGAGTATCTAAGTAATTTATACTTCATCATGTGTCAGATGTTAAGCATGATGTGAATGCAAAGACCTCAATACTACTTGGTAGACAATACACAATGACGGTAACATTTGATGGATCGTTTTTGTGTTTGAATGTGTCATTTTGAGCAGAAAATTTACTCGAAATTTCACAAAATGGCAAGTTACTAATCCTGACAACAAAAGCAATGATAAAACAGTGTAAATACAGCTGGAAACCAGTGAAAAATCAACATTCAAGGTCCAGTGCATGATGGGAACCCCAGTATCAGAAAAGTTGAGTAATTTTTACTTAATTTTATTAAGTTGATATTTACACTTTCATTTCTACTCGCTTAAATTAAGTACTGCTATGGAATTTGCTTCGTTTTTTTTTATTCTTGCCTGAACTAACTTTTTCTTGTAAATTACATTGGGTTTTTTTTTCAGTAGTATTTACCTTACCAAAAAATCATTTTTTTCAGTGTGGTACAGTGTTTTTAGAATTTATATTATTGAATATATTATTATAGGATAGCCTCTTGAGATGCATCCTCTCATTTTCAAGAGGGTTCTATAAGGAGGACATGATGTAAATACTTACCTTTCGGACAGATACTTATGTAATTATATAGAAATATATAATTACCCTTTACTCACCCTCAAGGTGTTTCTCTATGAATAAAAATGCCTACTTTCTTTCCATACTAAACATGCATTTGTGTTCAGTTTAACTTTTCAACATTCTGTCCATTGATGGCGTGAACTGTAACCTGCAAGTCAGTTTGCACCAGACTTGCATTTGTTTTGTGTGCAAATAATTAATATCCTCTCAGCTTTAGTTCTTCTTCATAAAGAACACACATCTTGTTTCTTCAAGTGAGAGTGCTGGGAATCTCCTCAAAGACTTGTGCTCTAAATGTGTCGCTGCAGATTTGTGTTCATCTTATTGCAATTTAATTTTCTCAAGTTCATAGAGACACACACTTCAAGTTACCTGCTGTGCTGTAGTCACATTTGCGGTGGTCTAGCAACGACATCAGTGCTAAACCAACATTGCAGTAGGACTACTATAGCAACCTTGGTGTCAGAAAAGGAGGGGTTGTTGAACAGGAAGATGCTGTTTTTTGGTCAGCCAAGATAATATATGGCCCGTTTTCATGGTCGAAGGTCACCAGTACATTTACCCTCAGCTTGCAAAGCCATCTGAACATTTCTGTCTTACTTTTCTATATGGCTATTAAGTTGTCTGCAACAATCATGCCTCAAATTTGTTTTTAAAACTGCTTTCATTTTGAATATTTATTTAAATAAAAATAAATAAAATATTAGTTTGTGTATCAATATTAGTCATAAATGTACCAAATTTAGCTGTAATTTTGTAGGAAGATGCAGCACAAGACACTCTTAAAAATAAAGGGTCCAAAAATGGTTTTGACAGCAATGCCATAGAAGAACCTTTCAGTGAATATTTCTTAAAATAGCTGTTTTTTAGAGTGATGTTGATGTGGCCACACCCTGAGATCGTTATTAATATTTCAATTAACAAAAAAATGGCTGGTTGTAATTTGTAATTCATCACTAAAAAATAAAATCACAAACAAAAAACCCACCATGGTCAGAAACACACAAAACAGAAGTCTTTATTAAACATTACTCTTATCATCCAGGGACCTGACACAACAGAAACATTTTTGTGCGTTTGACTGTATAACAGAACAGGGCTTGTGCTCTACATCATGTAGATCTGTTTGTCATCCTTTGAGTGAGAAAAGAGGCCCGTCGCGCTCTGACACGCAGTGTGGCTCAATAGTGATGAACCTTTGGGCAGCGAAATGCAGAATCAGATGAAATGGACAGTACTGAGCAACTGAAGAGGCTTGAGATTTTCACAACAGATAGATGTGAATAGACTCGAGCTCTGTGCATGTCGTATGCATAGTTGCAGAGAAACAGTTCACACCCCACTCTCAGATGACATTGTTAAAGAGGAAATCATTTTGACCCCATTACACTGGCCAAAATTTCATGCGACGGGTTTAGCAGGAGTGATGCAAAGGCAGAGTCTTTGACTCACCCTCATGTTGTTCCAAACCTGTGTGCATTTCTTTCTTGTGTGGAACTCAAAGATACTTTGAAGAATGAATTGACTTTGTTTATATGATAGTCAAATGGGGATCAAAACCACATTGGACCCCATTGACTTTCATAGTATGGGAAATGATCATGCCAATACAAGCAAGTCTTATTTTAATATAGAATTTCTAGACAACTAAGCTCATAATTGTGGATTTAGTGCTTGTTTGATGTTTTTTTAAGCCTAATAAAGGTTCGGATACGGGGACAGATTCAGTGAATGCTAGTGGTCTCAAGAATCCAGATGTCTGGCAGGAATCAGTGCGTTACAGAGGCAGAGTTGTTGTTTGTGAGCTTTACTTAAAGTGATTGTCACACAGAGGCAGTGTTGTTGTTGTTGACAAGTGTTAATGATTGTTGCAGGAGAGCAGAGGCAGTGATGTTGTAGGAGGACGCGGCGGTGCAAGCATCTCAGCACATGTGACAGATGATTAGAAACACAAACTATTAGGGTTTCGAAGTGATGATATTGTCCAGAGATGGTTGGTCACAGAGATGAAACTGTCCAGAGAGATGCACAGATGTCCAGAGATTAAATTTTCACAGAGATAATTTGCAATATTTCGTAGAATTTCTGACGAAAGGGACCTGTGAAAGATGACAAGCGTATATATAGCCCCGCATAAAAAAAAAAAATGATGAGAGACATTCTCATTGGCCATTTTCAAGTGTCTTTATTTATCTTTAATAAAACTTGTTTCTAAAAACCTGTGACATATATATATATATATATATATATATATATATATATATATATTATATATATATATATATATATATATATATATATATATTGCCATTTTGATCGACAAACAGTGTGCAAAAATTAGAATTACATTAGAATAGAATGCATAAGAATATACAGAACAGGTGCATAAAAGAATGCACTGGCATTGCTGTTGTGTTTTTTTTTTTGTTTTCTAAATCATATATAAAAAAAATATTTATTGAATTCTTCTTTTTCATCTTTTTCATCACTTTAAGGGCTTTTATAAAATACATAAACTCATTAAGAAAATGCACAAAACCTTGGTTTCACCTTCAAGTACAAATTGTTGTGTATAAAATGTACCCAGTCTAAATCATTTCTAAGTGTGAAGAGATGAGTCAAAGAACGTATATTGACAAGAAGTGAAAGCCAAGCCCAATAGAATGAGTCGGGACCTGATTGAGCGAATTTGTTAGAATGCTGTCTATGTATATAGACATACCTTTGTAAACCTTGCTGGGCTGTGTTCACCAAAAGCTTCTTAAGCCCAAGTAGAAGAAGAACAAATTAAAGGTGCTCTAAGCAATGTCGCGCGTTTAGAAGTGACGTCACCCAACAACGCTTACAGCACCTTTGAGCTGCTTTTGGGAAACGCGGCCAGCAATAGCTATGTTTCCATCCACACGTTTTTATCCGCATTAAGTGATATCGAATGAAAAATGCCTTATG
Organism: Chrosomus eos; assembly: GCA_036326025.1. Classification (NCBI taxonomy): domain Eukaryota; kingdom Metazoa; phylum Chordata; class Actinopteri; order Cypriniformes; family Leuciscidae; genus Chrosomus; species Chrosomus eos. The sequence goes on along the minus strand of JAZAVI010000950.1, from coordinate 34,806 downwards.
GAAACAGTAAAATTCGATTGAATTTCATGAATATCGACTCAAATGAAATACGTTCGGTCTCATCGGATTTTATCTTGATCGATATACGGCTTGTGCAATAAACGCTGATGGAAACGTTATTTCCTGAATAAATAATGAATTGCGATTAAGTTTTAGGTCATTTTATGGTTGCAACCCGCCACAAAACGTAGAAGAAGTTTTTGACACTTCTGCCCAGTATTTCCGCTCTGTTTGCGCAAACATGGCTGGTGTCAACAAAGACAGATGTAAGTGGACAAACGAGGAGACGAGACACTTTTTGAATTTAATTTATGAGAAAAATATAACGGCTATTTTAGATAGCAAAAATCATAGAAATGCCATAATTTATCAGGATCTCGCGAAGGAAATGGCCAGCAAAGGTTTACGACAAGCCGTGGGACGTCCTCCGGAGTAAATGGAAGGCGCTCAAACGCGATACATGTGTCAAAAAAAGAGAGTTGTCTCGCAGCGGTGCCGGAGGGAAAATAAAAGGCAAGTTCGACTTTTTTGATGAGATGGATCAGATCCTCGGCCAAAGGCCCATCGTAGCTTCCTTGACTTCTTATATTTACAGCTCAGGTAAGATATCACGTTATCATTCTCATTTACTTTGAGGTAAGCTTTGATCCGGATTCCGGACTGTACTTAATTTCACGTTTGTATCTTGTTTATTTTAGCCGAGACTTCAATTACTGATGACAAACAGCACTGATGAGGGAGACGTTACAGAGTCTACAGGTATGAAGATTATTTTCCAATTAAATTAATGTTTCAAGCGTTAGTGAATAAACCCCACATATATATGTTTAAAAATAAATCAATACTGGGGCTTTACATTGTGTATGATTATGGTTGCTCAAATTGTTTTACCATATAAATGATTGCATAAGCTGCACATTATGTATAACTACATGACAAACTACATGAGGAAATATAGCACTGCAAATAACAAAGTGCAACCAAAACATTTTATGGAAACTTAAATAAACAACTTGTGTAGATATGTGTTGTATGACTAATACAACCAACCATATTTTCATGAAACCTTCCCCTACATCAAAGTAAAAGGGTAATTTGTGATAACTTCACTCTGACTAAGAACATTATTATTTTTACAGAAGAGTCAGGAGATGGAACATGCAGCTTGAGTGATGCCAACGTGTCTGCAACTATGGAACCACAAGACAAATCCTTGCCCATTGAAGAATCGGCCACACCGAGTAACACACCAAGATTATGGCAACGCCAGTCAAAGAGAAAGAATGATGCCGGGGAGATGAGATCCTTCTACATGTCCTTTCTCAATCAACAACGTGAGCAGGCAGCACAAGATCAAAAATCATTGGAGTCCATCACCACAGTCATTTCACAGGCAGTTCAGTGTCTTGAGCGGTGTGCCAATGCAGCCGAGAGGCATGCAGAAGCCACTCAAGTCATAGCTGGGATGAGCCAACAACAAATTAGGGGCAATTACAATACATTTCAAGGCCAACACCAATTTACCTACCACCATGCTCCCCACCCACTACCCAACCACCCACCCACATCTGATGCTGCACACTCATCTTCTCACATGGAACCTAACTTGCCTATCTTAACTTACAGTAGAGTAAGTTGTTAAAGGTGGAGTCAGCGACTCTGGAGAATGCTTGTTGTCAACATCAGTAAATATCTCCTTACGATCCACTATCTGTCCAAACTTAGTGCGCAAAAAAACTTGGTGTTAATGCACATCCTAGGCTCTGTAAACTGGTATGTAAACAAAGGGGCCATCGTTGCTAGCAACATGCCGATTTACATAGCCCAGGCTATGTATTAACACTGAACTTTTTTCAGCACACGCACAGTATGGAAAGATAGTAGATCGTGAGGTGATATTTACTGAATTTGACAAAGTGATTTTGACATCAAGCTTTCTCCACTGACTCCACCTTTTTAAAAGCCAAATCATTGGGTGAGGGGAATAAAGTTCCAGAATTTATTACTGATCGTTTTGTTCAGGTGTATCTTAAAATGGCACTTTTGGTGTTACTGAACGTTTTATTCAGTTGTGGCACTTTTAGTGTGTTTGTACAGGAGGGTAGTGGAATGTTGTAAGTACTTTGGTATCTAGCCTACAACATAAAAACAAAGATCCACTATATTTTTGAAGCATTAAACAGTTTAGGAGAAGAGTTGTCTTTGTTTAGTATTTTACAATACAGAACAATTAATCGAGCATTGCGTGTTTCTTTTGAATTGTACAATGTGGAACAGTTTGCATTACCCTATGTTTATTTTTTCAATGGAAATACTGTACTGAAAATGCACTGATAAGATTTTGTTGGCAGCCTGTTGTGGCCATTCTGTGCCAGCTTCCCAATAAGAACAATATGCAATAAAGTTGCAATAAAGTTTATTAGCAAAGAGATTCCCTTGCATCATTTTTTTTTTGTCACAAACTCCTACGCTATACTGTTTTTGAAAATGTGCTGTAGCTGTGGCATAAGGTGCGCTCTGGAGTTACGCAGCGAGATATCACGCGCCTCATCCACTCCAGGATATATCTTCGCATCATCCTCGCTAGTATGGCATTGCACACGGCGTAAACACACCGGTGCACGGTGGTTTTGCTGACTCCAAACGTTTCGCCTACCACTCTGTACTCTGCGCATGTAGCCAGTTTGTAGAGCGCAATGGCGATTCGCTTCTCGGTTGGAAGCGGAGGGCGATAGCTTGCAACATCTGGGGAAAGGCACGGGCCAATACAATTACACAACAGGCCAAATGTTGTCTTGGTCATCCGAAAATGCTTCAACCAAAGGGTTTCCGTGAAGTGTCTGTGAACCACGATCTCCCAGAACTGTTTGGAGCGCTGTCATTCCCACACAACAGGCCGCCTCCGTTGTCATCTAGAATTTACGTGCATATTCTGCATCATCATAGCAATGTGTTGATAGCGTCGTTGTTTTCTTATTATAGCTTCATATGTCGCTATCAGCTGGCACATAAGCACTATTACAACTTGTGCAACATTGATCATTTGTTGGTAGATGGCGCGATCCATTTTGTCTAGCAAAACTTTGTTTGCAAATGTTTGCTTAAATGTTGTGATTCAGTGCGAAAATGAATGGAAACACCTTAAAATGTCTCAAATCAATTCGATATACCAATTTGATCGCAAAACAGCATGTGACGTCATTACGCACAGGTTTTTATCCACTTTAAAGCCGTTGGATGGAAACACCCTTTCACCAGCTTTATTTGCATTCGTTTTTTTTTTCAGATAATTCGATTGACAAGTGGATGGAAACATGGCTACTGTTGTAAAAGGCCAGCGCTGTGACTGTGGCGGGTGTTTGTGTGCTATGCAATGAACAATCAGGAGCTGATTCAATGTGCGTCTTTATTAATCCATACTCCATTAACAACTGCCCGCTAACCGGGCCAACCACGTCACAACAGGATGCAAACCATATATGGCATTTTACCGTAACATCTCCCTTTCTTTACAACGTTGCCACACTTCAATAAGAACCCCCTCAACTAATTAACAACCCGAACATGAGTGGTTACTAGACCAACTTCTGCTGTGCATTACTAAAACTGAACTGCATTGCTGGTGCGTTAGTCTGTCTACACCACTAAGGTAAAATCACAAGTCCAGTCTCTGTGGTGGACGTGACTGACGGCCGCTGCGCGTAATGATCAGGGTTTCGCGCTGGGCAGGCATATTACTCACTGACAGCTTTTGTTTTTGAACATTCTCTGGCACATATCCCGTGCTGTCCGATGTGTCGCCCTCTCTGATTTCTGTTTCACCGTCGCTGGTTACCGAGCCCTGACTGATCCCTGCTCCTTGGTGATTAACCTGGGCGGAGCGCTCAGCCCTTCGCAAATCCACACGGATGGGCCTGTATAATGTGCCATCCACATCCACCACATAAGACCGCGGATTCACTTTTCCCAGACACTGGCCTCTCCGCCACCGTCCCGTGCGGTCTCCAGGCAGTGGTTTCATTCTGATGTGTTCACCGACATTAAGCTCTGGCAGGTCTTTGGCTCTCGCGTCGTAGTGGAATTTTGCCATGCGTCGTTTCCACCTCAGTTTTCTCCGAAACTCCTTCGATCACCTTGGGGAAAAGTAAACTGTTTGTCATGGGAAGCCCCGACCTAAGTCTGCGTGACATCAGTCGTTGAGCAGGACTGCTGTCCAATCCCTCTGTGGGCGTGTTTCGCCAGTGCAGAATTGCTAACCATGGATCTGTTCCGTCGAGTTTTGCCCTCTTACAGAGCGATTTCACAATCTTCACGGCCGATTCTGCCTTTCCGTTGGGGAGAGAATGTGACATGCATGAATCCCCACTGGGCCACAAATTTTCTAAACTGTTCACAAGCGAATTGCGGCCCGTTGTCGGTAATCACTTGATCTGGCTGGCCGTAACGCGCAAACTGCACTTTGCAGCGTGTAATGACTGTGTCCGCCGTCAGATCTGGCAACTGATCGATTTCCCAGTAATCTGAGTAGTGGTCCACTATGATCAGAAATTCTCTGCCACCATATGCATACAGGTCCATACTAACTATTTGCCAGGGGCGCACAGGGATGTCATGGGACATCATCTTTTCCTTTTGCTGGTTGTGCGCGTACTCGTTACATGCAGGACAGTTAGCCACATAATCATTTATCTCTCCTCTCATGTTGGGCCAGAACAGCGTTTCCCTCGCCTGTCTGTAACAGGCTTCTCCTCCAATATGAGTGGCGTGAATGCGATTGAGCATTGCTGCTCTTAATGCCTTCGGTATAATGGCACACTGACCTCTATAAAGCACACCATTTTGAATGTTCACTTCATCTCTGAATGGCCAATACTCGCGCACCAAGAGTGACGCGTTTTCTTTGCGTTCGGGCCAGCCAGTTAGCACAGTCTTTGCCAGCTCCTGCAACGCATCGTCAGCTTTGGTCTCGGCCACAATTTGACGGAGACTGATGTCTGTCACGTTGAGATGTAGGGCTTGGTCTATGAATGAGAGCACAGCCTCGGCGCTGTCCATGGTACTCACGTGTTGTTGTGGTCCGGGCTCGTTGGACACCTGCTTGTCGAGAACTGCCCTGCTCAGCGTATCACTTATGTACATCTCTGGACCTGGTTTATACACAACATTCAGGTTGTAGCTTTGAAGCTGTAATAACATGCTTTGGAGGCGTTTGGGGGCATTAAGAAGTGGTTTCTTAAATATTGTCACGGGGGGTTTATGGTCGGTTTCAGCAGTAATTGTCTCCCTGCCGTACAGGTAGTGATGAAACCTCTGACATGCGAACACGATACTCAAGCATTCCTTCTCAATTTGGGCATAATTTTGTTCAGTTCTCGTAAGCGCTCGGAAGGCGAACGCCACAGGTTGTCCTTGCTGCTGCAGACAACAGCCCAAACCGTTCTTGCTGGCGTCGCTTTGTATTGTCACTGGCTTGTTTATGTTGTAATACTTCAAAACGGGCGTGTTCGTAATCATGCGTTTTATTTCTTGAACTGCCTCGTTGTGTTTAGGGAGCCAGTGCCACGCTACGTCTTTGTCCAGAAGCCTGCGAAGCGGCTTGCATACCTCTGAAAGCCGTGGGAGAAATTTGGCCAGGTACGTCACAAATCCAATGAAGCGCTGAACTGCTTTTACATCCTGCGGTGTCTGCATTGCCAGGACTGCTTTAGTCTTTTCTGGGTCAATTCGCAATCCTTCCGCTGACAATATGTGCCCATGAAAGTGCACCACTTTGAGTTTGAATTGCACCTTTTTTTCACTCAGCCGGAGTTTCACAGCTCTGCATCGCTCCATCAGAGCGCCGAGATTTCTGTCGTGGTCTAACTCGGCCTCTGCGTCCGAGTCACCGCAGCCAACAACCAGTATATCATCCGCTATGGGCTCTATGCCTCGGAGTCCCATCAACAGCTCGTGTTGCTTACGTTGATAGATTTCTGGTGCTATGGAGACGCCGAAAGGCAGCTTACGCCATCTCATCCGCCCCCATGGTGTCCAGAAAGTTGTCATTAAGCTGCTTTCATTATCCAGCTTGCAGTGCAGAAAGGCATCACGAACGTCTACCAGCGTGAACAGACGTGCTTTAGGTAATTTATACAGAACGTCTTCCAGCGTTGGCATGTGATGGTGCGATCTTTGCAGTGCTTGATTAAGGTGTTTTGGGTCTATACATATTCTTACTTTGTCTGGCTTGGCTATGACTACCATGTTGCTGATCCATGGTGTAGGTTCCGTGACACTTGTGATGTGTCCGTCTCTCATGTATTTATCCAGCTGTTCTTTTACTCTGGCTTTCAAGGTCACTGGCACGTTCCATGGCGCGCATTGCACAGGCGACACGCTGCTGTCAAGCACAAAGCGGACCTCTCCTGGGACTGAATCGACTGGATCATTAAACACGTCCTTGAAATTTTCAATTAACTGTTGCTTTGTGAAAGGCATGTCGGAGAAAGCAATCAGTCTGTGAAGCTCTTCTGGGATGGTAAATTTCATGAGCCCTAGCCGCTCACACGTGTCACCCGAAAGTAATGGCTCTTGATCGGCTTCGACCACTTCAAAGACTAGCTTGTGTTTGGTGCTCTTTATTGTGCATTCTGTATGAAATCGGCCTAAAGACAGCATTGTGGCACCAGAATACAATTTCAGTCTTGTTGTGCTTGGCTGCAAAGGGCTTTCTGAATCCAGTTTTTCTTTGGTTATACAGGCTCATAACGTTACAAGTTGCTCCCGTGTCTAGCTGACAGGCCTGCTTTCTTTTATTAAGCGTCAGGTTAACGAACCATCTTGGACCGGGGCACTTTACTGTGTCAATGCATTCCTCAGCAGCGAAAAGTCGACCCTCGCTGTAGGGCCCTTCCACATCCTGACCATCATCCATCATTACGTCCACTCTGCCGGACCTGTCGGCAATCTGATGCGCTCTACACACTTTTGCGAAATGATTCAATACACCGCATGATCGACAAGTCTTTCCATATGCGGGGCACTGATCTCTGCCTTTCTTGTGACCACCCCCACAATACTTGCACTTCACAGTTCTGAACGTTTGCTCATTATTCATTCCGCCATCCCTGCGTTTCAGCCTTTGTGCTTGTGCAATATTCACCGCGTCACTGATTGTGTTGTCAATAACTTTAACTCGTTGTTCCGTCGCTTCTGCCAGTCGGCATATTTCGACAGACTGTAACAAAGTCAGTTGACGTTCACGCAACATGCGTCGCCTTGTGTTCTCATTGGCAATGCCCAGGACAAGTCTATCGCGAATCTTTTCATCTTTGAGCTCCCTGTATTCACAGGTCGATGCTCGTTCCCGCAGCCTCGTGAGAAAGTTGTCTTTAGGCTCATCCACCTCCTGCTTGCAACAACCGAACATATATCTTTCGTAGATCACATTTTTCGCAGGCTTGAAATAATCTCCCAATGCATCAAGTATGACTTTCGGATCCTTCGTTTGTTCCTCGCTCAACACAATATTATGACTGTAGATATGCCGACATTCATTGCCCATTGATCGTCGCAGCGCTGCCGCTCTCACCTCATTGGGCTTCTCACTAAGCCCGGTAGCTAGCTCGTAGTCCTCGAATTCCGCTCTGAAATTGTCCCAATTTTTGGATATGTCTCCTGATATCCGCATGCCCTCCGGGGCAGGAATGCTGTTTAAAGCCATGTTCAGGATCTAGTGTTCACTTCTGACACCATGTTTGTGTGCTATGCAATCAACAATCAGGAGCTGATTCAATGTGCGTCTTTATTAATCCATACTCCATTACCAACTGCCCGCTAACCGGGCCAACCACGTCACAACAGGATGCAAACCATATATGGCATTTTACCGTAACAGCGGGAATGAGTGGTGGTTCTGCAGTGCGGTCAGACGTAGATCTGTGTCATAGCTCTGTCTTCAAAATCTTCATGATCCCTTTTAGTGTTAATCCTTCTGTCTAGATAAGTAGGCCTATGGTTACTACAGGCACTGAGTCGTGTCGAAACATTATGACTTTTTTTTTTGCTCTAGTGTCAGGATTTTGCTTTTGCTGTGAAAATTGTGTCATGGGCAGAGCCACATTCCTATTGGCCAGTCGGGTGAGTATCGTCTTGTCTTGGGAGTCGAACTGAATCATGAATCATTACACCATTGTTTGGGTCACCTGGATGCAATGGTGTAATGATTCATGATTCAATTCGACTCCACAATTTTCACAGCGAAAGCAAAATCCTGACACTAGAGCAAGAAATTGCATCGAGAGCAAAGAAAAGCGTTTTGAGAGAAACACTTTTTTTTGAGAAAATGTTTTCACACTGATAGCAAAACATATATTTGAGATTTTTTTTCAAAGTATTTTGAGAGATTTTTTTTCTCAGAAATAATTAAAAAAAATTCACATTTATATTTTTTTATGTTCCATGAGAAAATACTTTCTCTCAAAACTTCTTTTAGTCTCAAATATTTTTTTTCGCTATTAGCATAGATGCCACCTATGTCACTAGAAATAGAACGCGCCATATTGACGACCGATCTCGCCCGGTATGACTGCCCAAACTGCCCATTTGAATGAGAGTATGGATAACATACGTAAAAGTGCGGCACCTGGCCACCAAGGATTTATATTTAATCATGGGTAATGTAGGTATTATAAAAAATTATTTGGTGGTAGTTTGCTCTGACTAGGTAGCGAGTTGTTAGCTAGCTAAGTGGCTCAGCTGGTAGCTTGCCGGCTGTTAGCCACGGCTCACGGCTAGCTGTCATTAATCTGGATTAGGCCTGTCGCGATAGTCAATAAATCAATTAATCGCACAATTAAAAAAATGAGCTTGATCATTTTTCCGGCCGCGATAATTTCCATTTGCATGCTTGTTTGTTTTCCTCGTCTCTCTCTCTCTCTCTCTCTCTCTCTCCTCTCTCTCTCTCTCTCTCTCTCTCTCTCTCTCTCTCTCTCTCTCTCTCTCTCTCTCTCTCTCTCTCTCTCTCTCTCTCTCTCTCTCTCTCTCTCTCTCTATCTCTCTCTACCAAAGAGACTGGATTAAGGCTGGACTCTGTTTAAGACATAACCGACATATTATACGTGAATACTCTCCAAAACGGACATTTAAACATAGCGTTGTGTGTATTTGTCCATTCAGCACGAAACAGAGCTCAGTTCATTACTTGCGCGCTGTATAGGGTTAGGGTTAGGTTAAAGGGGTCTATGGCTGCACGCTTCGGGTCGGGTGTGTGCGCACAGAAAGATGAGACATGATACAATATGAGACATTCATACAATATGAGAGGGATGATCTCTTCGAATGACAGCTTACCACTTCTTTCTTCTATCCTTTTCTTTTGGTATAGAATAAAATACCAGTTCGGGGTTCGTCTTTTGGCTGTTGTTGCAGCCATCTGCACAACATATTGCAGGCATTACTGAGACCGTCGGTCGTCAACATGGCGGCGCAAAGCTACAGTGACGTCATGTGACCTGACCGAATTGGTATGAAAACTTTTTCTCTCAAATATTATTTTTTCTCTCATGAAATGCTTTTTTGCTATCAGTGAGATAACTTTTTCTCTCGTTCAAAGTTTTTTTATTGAATGACAACTTTGCAAAAACAATTACTGTACAATGAAATACACATTTTCCATTTTTTAAACCAAACATACCCCACCCATAACCCACCCTTCCATCCAATTACAAACAAGTCTGCATTTAAGAGATCCTACTAGAGATGATTTAAAACACAAGTCCAAATTATAGTACATAACGATGAAAAGGATAAGATTAAAAAAAATAAAATAATAATAATAAAATAAAATAAAAAAACACAACAAAAAAAAAAAAAAAAAAAAAAAAAGAGGGTAGCTACTCTGATATTGTTGTAGTTGGTTTCTCAAAAAATGTCAAGAAGGGGCGCCATATTTTGTAAAATTTATTCTCAGATCCCTGGGTGGTGTACCGTATTTTCTCTAGATTCATACAGAACATAATGTCCCTAATCCAATGTGAGTGGGAAGGAGGAGCAGGATCTTTCCACTTGAGTAAGATAGCCCTACGAGCTAATAAGGAGGTAAAGGCCAAAACTTTCAGCTTCCCTTTAGGCAAGGCCAAATTTGGAGCAATGCCAAAGATCCCAGTAAAAGGGTTTGGCTCAATCTGATGCTGAAGTACTTCAGACAACGTTTGAAACACTGATGTCCAGAACTCATACAGGGAGGGACACGTCCAGTACATGTGAAACAGTGACGCAGGTGCGCTCTTACAGCTATCACAGGTCGGGTCCACATCAGGGAACATACGAGCTAGTTTGGTTTTAGATATGTGAATACGGTGTACTACTTTAAATTGCACAAGAGCATGTCGGGCACACATGGAGGTAGAGTGTATCCGATCCAGGACTGAATCCCACATGTGATCAGAGAAGGCAGAACCTAGGTCCTGCTCCCACATGGTTCTTATGGCTGCTAATGAGGGGCTATGCAACTTTGAAATAAGGTTGTAAAAAACAGAGATTGTGCCTTTTAATGTGGGGTTAACAGAAAGAAACTTATCGACAGGGTTGGCTGGGGGTTTATTGGGGAATTGGGAAATCAACTTCTGTATATAATGCCTGATTTGTAAAAATCGGAAAAAATTTGTCTTTACCAAACCAAAGTTTTTTGTCAATTGAGAAAAACTAGCAAATAGGTCATTAATAAATAAATCGCCAATGCATTTTAAGCCTTTTTTGTGCCAGATCTTAAATGCACTATCCACCATCGAGGGAGCAAACAAATGATTAGCTGCAATTGGGCTGAGAAGTGAAAAAATTTGAAGTCCAAAATTCTTCCTAAATTGGGTCCAGATTCGAAGAGCGTGTTTAATCACAGGAAAATCATTAGGAATAGCAGAGGAGAGTGGGAGTGCGGCGCTTAAGAGGGCAGATAGAGACAATGGGCTAATGGCGCTGGACTCCATTGTTACCCAGACTGGGGCTGAGTCGTCGAGGTGAAAATGCACCCAATACACTAAAGAACGAATATTAGCAGCCCAGTAGTAGTATTGGAAATTAGGGAGGGCCATTCCACCTGTTTGTTTGGGTCTTTGAAGAAAAGCTTTCCGTAACCGAGGGTGTTTACCATTCCAAATATAATTTATCATTAAAGAGTCGAGGCCCTGAAAAAAGGATTTAGGGAGAAAAATGGGGAGACATTGGAAAAGATATAGGAACTTTGGGAGAAGTGTCATTTTAATTGAATTTATTCTACCTATAAGAGAAAAAGACAGAGGAGACCACTTCGTTAATATTTGCTTCGCCTGATCCAATAATTTGAGGAAGTTCGATTTAAATAGGTTTTTAAAATTCCTGGTAAAACATACCCCAAGGTAACTCAGATGATCTGTCACCATCTTGAGTGGGAGAGTAGTATAGTTGAGTTTAAGTGCTTCTGTATTAATCGGAAAGAGTTCGCTCTTACTTAAGTTAAGTTTATAGCCTGAAAATTGACTAAAGACCTCTAACACAGAAAGTGCCTCCGGTAGGGAGGTGGCTGGCTTTGAGACAAACAAAAGTAAGTCATCAGCGTATAAAGATACTTTATGCTCGATTCCTCCTCTCCATATCCCCTGTATCCGCTCGTTTCCACGAATGGCAATTGCAAGAGGTTCGATTGCAATAGCAAAAAGGAGTGGGCTCAAAGGACAACCCTGCCGGGTCCCACGATGTAAATCAAAACTACTCGAGTAACGGCTGTTTGTTAATACTGAGGCTGAAGGGCATGCATATAAAAGTTTAACCCAAGAAATGAAAACAAGACCCAAACCAAATTTTTCAAGGGTAAAAAATAAGTAATTCCATTCTACTCTATCGAATGCTTTTTCAGCATCCATAGAAGCAAGGCATTCTGATACAGTATTCTTGGGGGAATATAAAATGTTCATTAAGCGACGGATATTATAAAATGAATGGCGTCCCTTTATAAAGCCAGTTTGGTCGGGGGAAATGATAAATGGAAGAATATCCTCCAATCTGTGGGCGAGGATTTTGGCAAGTAACTTTACGTCCGTATTTAATAGCGAAATTGGTCTGTATGATGCACAATCTAGAGGGTCTTTATCCTTTTTTAACAACAGGGAGATACAGGCCTGATAGAACGAAGGGGGAAGTTTACCTGAGTCAAATGAGTCTGAGAATACTGAACATAAAAAGGGCGATAATTACACTGAAAATTTCTTAAAAAAGTCAGAAGAAAGTCCGTCTGGGCCAGGAGATTTACCTGATTGCATAGATGTTATTGCTGCAATAATTTCCTTCTGAGTAATAGGTGCCTCAAGGCTATGCCTCAGGTCTTGAGAGAGGGAGGGCATGTTTAGGTTACCAAAAAAGGTTTCCATGGCAGTTACGTCTGCTGTACAATCCGAACTATACAAATTAGAAATAAATATTAGGAACTTTTCGTTAATAGTTTCTGATCCGATGTTGTACACCCACTGTCTGTCCGTATTCCAGGGATAAGTTGTTTCGCTCTAAATCCGCGCAGTTGATTGGCCAGGAGTTTACCAATCTTGTCACCATGCTCGTAAAAAGTACTTCTGCTTCTCAGCAACTGGTCGGCAACTTGACGAGAGGAAAGAAGGTTGAATTCTGTCTGGAGTTTTAAACGTTCTTTCAGGGTTCCCACGGGTCCTTGAAATCCTTGAAAGTTTGTGAATCTGAAATATTTTTTTCAAGGCCCTGGAAAGTTTTTGAAAATAACCATTCATAGATACAGGTCCTTGAAAGTGCTTGAATTTATTTTGTGCAATAAGTTTTCTGGGAAAAATGCCATTTTGTTCTCTCCGGTCCGCTAATGTGTTATTTCGCCAACACTTCTTGGCTTGAGCATAATAGCTTGCTTGATTTTCCTTAGTTACGCGCATTTATGCATTGCGTTAAGTGTTTCCCGCGTGAGGTGCTTTGTGTTGTATGTTGCCATGACTTCACGTGCGCATGAAACTTCTACGATGGTACCTCAACGTTTCACAGACACACCGTGAAACATTGCAAAAATAGGCTGAAACAGCTGAAACGTGATGCCTGGTATCGATACGTATAATGGTTTCTCATGGGTTGGTAAGGTATTTTCATCATTTACAGTGGTTGGTCTGTGATTGTATTGCCGTCCGAATCGAGAATGTCAGTGTTTTTCTCCCACCACCCGCGTAATTTTTTTTTGATTAACACCAAGGTCGTGTGATGGTTTAATTGCCATCCGAATCCACATCTCAAATTTATAAGAAGAGATAACTCAAAAAAATTCTCTGTTTAAATCCTTTTTGATCTCTGCCGATCACCATGCGTACGATAACTGTTGAGCTAAACTGTAATTTTAAAGATGTACCTATTACTGAAATGCTGGAAAGTATTTACAAGAAGTAGATTTAATTACCCGCTTTACCTCAGTGAACAAAAAGGAGAAAAAGAAAAAAACATGTAAACATTTGAAATGGGCTGTTATTGTGACTATATATGTGGAATATATGTTCCAATTTTAAAATATGTAGGCTATTATGCACAACATAAAACATAGAAACCAACCATGCATCTTTATTTTAACTTCAAGAGGCTGCAATAACTTCTTTAATTACATCCTTTTGAGAAAAAACAAGAATATAAGAACAATTTTGAATATGCCATACGCGCGTCTAGCTTCCTATTTTTATAAATGAGAATTAAATAATTAAATGATAGATTATTTTATTGAATAAAATACAAATTTATTTGTGTTATTCCAAGCTGACATTTTATTTACAGCAGACAGTCATGTGACTGACCACGTGAGCAGCGCGTTTGTGTGTTCATGGACTTATAAAACTCGCTCTTCCACAGTCTATAAATCGCTGTCCGAATGCATGAGTTTTATCACTGAGGTGCCATGCATGATGCAAATTTATTTTTACAGACGTCCACAACACATGAGAAACAATTAACATCCGAATAGGGTTTGTACATTGTTTTCAATAAACATAAAACATTTGTGATAATCTGTTGCCCAAATATTTTATGTAATGTTGAATTGCTTTGCTTGTTAAGATAATGTAAACCCATGAGGCAAGAAAAACTTAAAAGCATATTCATATATCTTAAAGGTGCATTGTGTAAGGAGGATCTGTTGACAGAAATGCAATATCATATACTAGGGATGAGTCGCGATCTTCGAATAGTCGATTAGTCGAACTGCGTTCGAAATTCGATCATAAAATTGCTTATTCGAAAATCGTTATATTTTCGCGCAATTCCAATGTAACATAATTGACGGCGCGCCTACTGTCACAGATCGCGCAGCAGGGTTTTTTTCCTGTCGGGGACACAAGGTGTCACTAACATGAGTGAAACCCCCTCCTGCGCGATCTAGGATACCATCGTTTTATACTGTGTAAACAAACAACAGAAGGAGAGCATTGTCGTAAGTGACCGTTAACTCTGCACCCAGAGGTGGACTAACCTTTACTGTCTATATCGTCTATGGTAGGCTAGTAACAAAGTAGGCTATTTACTTCACTACGTTGGGCGACGTTCCTCTCGTTACTTTATTTTAATGCAATACATGTTGTTAAATGCGTAGTTACTTTATTCCAAGCACGCTGTATCTTTTGTATGGGCATGAGCGATGCTCCATTCACGAATGAATCACTCTTTTGAGTCGATTCTGTTCAAAGACTTAATCAAACAAGTTGGCAGATCTGTCTAAATCGATTCGCGAATCAGTTTGAATGATCTGTTCAGTTCCTCGCGCACTGAATCGGAGTCGTAACAGGTACATTTAAGAACATCAAGAGCGTTGGATGAAGTGGCCGTGGACCTACAGTTTAGTCTAGTGAAAGCAAATCTGCAAATGCATCATATTTTTGCCAGCGATGAAGATCAAGACATCTTCGTATGATGTCTGTGAATGAATGATTCCACAGGACGAGTTCATTTCAGTCAGGTAATACATTTTACAACCAAACAGATTATATACTCTACGATAGCACTACAAGTATGATGACATTATCCGTTTTTTGGATATATACATTCATTTATAGGCTACATTAAATAAGCTACCATTGTCCACAGTTTATGAAATGAACACCCGCCATCCCGCGTGTATTGCGCAGTGGCACACGAATAGTTTTGATTGAAACTAATTTGTTTAAAAAGTAGGCTTTTGCAGTAACAAGCCAGGTTTGCATAAAATCATAATGACATTTTTTTTTATCTAACGAGCATCTGGTTTTCAATGCAAAAACGGACTGTTGTGCTTATTGTTTTTTCTTCTG
The DNA here is from genome assembly GCA_036326025.1 of Chrosomus eos. Taxonomy (NCBI): domain Eukaryota; kingdom Metazoa; phylum Chordata; class Actinopteri; order Cypriniformes; family Leuciscidae; genus Chrosomus; species Chrosomus eos. The sequence goes on along the minus strand of JAZAVI010000950.1, from coordinate 19,522 downwards.
TTAACTACCGGTATGTTAAAAAAAAAACGACTCCCTTTCTGTCATTGTGTGTGCGTTTTTTTTTTGTTTTTTTTCGATTTTCGAACGATAATCGACTTTTGCTCTTCGATTTTCGAATAGCATTTTTGGCAGAAATTCACATCCCTATCATATACATAATTATATTTTTAGAGGTGTATAAACACCTTACATAATGAACTATGTTTTTATTACCATAGACTGAGCCGTTTCTATCTACATACATTGCGGGTCCCCTTACATTGAAATATCCATTTTGTGCCACCAAATTTCTACCATAGACTGTAAAAAAGATGGACGACGCCCCTTCGCTCACTTCCATTGGTGAGAAAGGAAGCCGCCAGTGTCCCGATATGGCGCTGACGTCTTGGGACTTGAGTCTGCACAGTAGTGATCTCGGGACCAGACCTGCGCAGTAGTGAGCAGGAAGTAAAGCCGCGAAATCAACGAATGCACTCTCCCTTTTAAAGCGGCCTATGTCTGCTCCGTTCCTCCATTCTGCTCCTAAAAACAAACTAAAACTAAAAACAAACTTATTTTAAAAACAAACACTTGAAATTACATCAGCGTGATAAAAACTACAGTAAATGACAGAAACTATCTTTGGAAAAAAGATATGTGAAGTGTAACTTAATTGTTTAGTTGGTCTCACGTCCCGTTGAATAACATGGGAGGCGGGGTTTATGACCTATACTAGGACCGGTCACCAGGTGCGATCGAGACACTTTGGCTTCTTTTCAGTGCTTGTACGGCACACTTGGTTTCTACAGGAGCCCTAAACAGACAAATGCGTTTTGTCACTGTTGTTCTTCGTGCAAAGCTAGCTAAAGTCAGCTAATAAACACTGACACAATGATGAACAAGTATCAATAATGTTCGCAATAACATAACATTTTACTGAATAATTAAGTAAACAATCTCTTAATTTATCTTTGTCTCAGACAACCATAACTTCTGTTGGTTGCAATTTGCAACCTCACCACTAGATGCCGCTAAACATTACACAGTGCACCTTTAAAGGGATACTCCACCGGTTTTTCATATTAAACTGTTATTCCCTTAACTAAGACGAGTTGATACATACCTCTCTCGTCTCAGTGCGTGCACTATATCTCTCTGTATTGCCGCAAAACTATGTTAGCACTTAGCCTAGCCCAGTGCATTAAATATGGGCCAAAAAGAGAAGCGACCAAACACTTCCTCGTTTTCCCTATTTAAACATAGTTACTTGAGTAGTGTAACTCGACCTAGGCTGGTGACACAAAATAAAACGTTGTGCTTTTCTAAGTGTTTAAAATTGATGACTATATTGTATGGCGGAATATCATAACAAGTGCTTTTGAGCACTTCGACTTGGCGCAATAATATCTTCACTCGTGAAAAGTCCTCTTACCGGCTCCCGCTTCCTCTCCCCCTCCCTCTCATTTCCGTAAAAACCGAATATTCTTTCGTTTTATGCAAAACAGTAATACGACAAATAGAATATTAGATCTCTGTCGTTTGACACAAAATACTGTAAATTTAACAATGTATCTTACAAGGTAACACGATGTAACCTTGCTCTCACTTGAAATGTGTTGCTACATTAAGTCCTTGAATTTGAGGGAATTGGACCTGGAAAGTCCTTGAAAGGTCCTTGAATTTGAAGTTAACCAAGGTGTGGGAACCCTGTTCTTTGTAAAGTTCAGGTGAGGGCGAATTAGCATATTGTCTGTCAATGTTCAGAATATGATCAGCAATTTCAGTTTGTTTCTGTTTTAAACACTTATTTTTGTGTGCTGCAAATGATATAATTTCACCCCTCAAATAGGCTTTCAGGGCTTCCCAAATCGTTGCATTGGACACATCCGGTGTTTTATTTATATTCAAAAACAAATGTATATGTGTGGAGATATGTGTAAGAAAAGTCTCATCTGAGAGCAACAATGGATCCAATCTCCACTGTCTTCTTGTACACTCAGCATCAGAGAAAGCCAATTGAAGGAGCAGAGGAGCGTGATCTGAGATCACAATACTTTCATAACTGCATGACTTAAGGTCTGACATTAATGAATTATCAACAAAAAAATAATCTATTCGGGTATAGGTGTGGTGAACATGAGAAAAGAATGAGTATTCTCTTCCTGTGGGGAATAAAAACCTGTACGGATCAGAGAGGCTATAATCAGCAAGAAATGATTTGATATGGTCAGCAGATCGGCTAAGAGTGGCAGGGTTAGGGGAAGAACGGTCTAATACTGGGTCTAAATAACAATTAAAATCCCCACCAAGAATAAGAGTGTGAGAATTGAGATCAGGTAGTTGAGAAAAAAATCTCTTAAAGAATTGTACATCATCAATGTTAGGCGCGTAGACGTTGGCCAAGATGACTGACTTATTGTAAAGTTTGCCTGAAACAATAATAAAACGACCATTATTGTCCGATATAATGTTTGAGGGCTCAAAAGGAATGTTACTATCAATAAGGATAGCTGTGCCCCTAGCCTTACCCCTGAAATTAGAATGGAAAAGTTGTCCACGCCAGCATTTACCTAAACGCCATTGGTCAGAGTCATGCAGGTGGGTTTCTTGAAGAAACACTATCCCAGCCCTGAGCCGCTTTAGGTGGGTGAAGACTTTACCTCTTTTAATGGGGTGATTTAGCCCCTTGACATTCCAACTAATTAAATTCAGATTGCCCTTCATCTAACTCCGTTATAGTAAGCTGAGAATCAAGAGTTGCTACAATGAGAGAAAGAAAGGCACATGAACAGAGTAGCAAAATAACGAGGAAAAGAAAAAACGAAAAAAATAAAAAAATAACTGAAAATACAGCAGGTGGTAGCTTATCAGCCACGAACCCAGTTAACTCCAACCCAACCCACCCTAACCCCACCCCATATATTGCTCTAAACAGCAAACCCCATGGGACCCTTACTAGTCTCACAACAAACATTCCAGGCTTTACTTCGCGATCTGTGCTAGCTCCCACATAGATCTTGTAGGCTACAATTCACCCTATAGCAGCCCAGTAACAATGAACAATCATATATACCCAGCAAACAATCAAAATGACAACAAATCAAACAGAAATAGTCATCCAGAATATTCAGATACCAACAAAAAAAGGCCGTGAATTAGTCAAGCTGTCAAAATGATAAACAAAACAAACAAAAATTGTTACGCTCATCCAGCCGATTTCAAATACTATAACCAATAAAAGCATGAGTTACACAGACAATCAAAATGACAATAATGCTAATAATTAAACTGTCACACTCGTCGAGCTAATTTGAAATAAAGATATAAATAAATAAAAGGGCGTGGATCAGGCAATGCAATACAAGCTACAAAAATAAAAAATAAAATGTCTCACGCTCACCCAGCTGATTTTCTCATTTTAAAGGGCGAGGAGAGAGAGAAAAAATCGTGAGGTAACATCAGTCTGTGAAATTGGCTGGGGCTAAGAATAGAACATTTGTCCCCAGTTGTATACTCACAACCAAACGCATTTACTATGTACTCCCATCCAAAGTAGAGATGAAATTGGATGCTTCAGAAACGGACCGCAACCACATCCTCTCCCCGTTCTGGAGAGTGATGCGCAGCTTCGCAGGGAAGAGGAGGGAGGGTTGGAGACCGCGCTGATAGAGCTCAGCCATAACCCCCTTGTATTCAGCCCGCTGCTTCAAAACTTCCGCGCTGTAATCCTCATAAAACCGGAGCTTGTGGCCTTGGTATTCCAGCTCACCTTGTTTACGTGCCTCTCTCATTATCAAGTCTTTAATCTGGTAACGGTGAAAGCGAATGATGACGGGACGCGGTCTCTCGCGCGGGCCAGGTTTAGGTGCCAAAGTGCGATGAGCTCTGTCCAGCTCCGGGGGAGAAGAGAGAACATGATCACCAAAAACCTCGACGAGAAGCTGAGAGAAAAAGGCGGTAGCGCGCGCTCCCTCAACTGACTCTGGTAGGCCCACAATGCGAACGTTCTGTCTCCGACTTCTCCCTTCCAAATCCGATAGTTTAGATTTCAGCGACTTGTTATCTTCCTGCAGTAAGGAGCACGTAGCCTCAAGTTTCTCCAGGCGTCCGCAGACAACTTCCGCGTTAGACTCAAGATCGGTTATACGTTGTCCATGACCTGAGACCACAGCCTGGATCTTGTCTAGCTTAGTGTCCATGCTTGCGAACGATGACTTGAACTCGGCGGCTATGGCTGCTCTGTGCTGCTCAAGCAAAGTCGAAATGGATGTAGCCGATAGGCTAACGTTAGCGTCACTGCTAACGCTGTCCGAGGACGTCTCTGACTCTGCCAAGTCACTTTTTGTATTTTTCATGGGTCTGGGCATTATTCCGAACGTAGTATTGGTATTATCGGCAATATATGTACAGCTAATTGATGAAAGTAGGGTTTAAACAGGAAAGACAGAAAAAGTTAGTGGGAGCTAGAAAACGAACGCACCTACTCCATGCTGCGTAACCCGGAAGTCCTAACTTTTTCTCTCAAACTTTTTTTTCTCTCAGATCATTTATTTTCTCGCATGTAATAAAGACACAATTCTAGCTCCATAAACCAACAACATGGCGCAAACAGACAACATGATGGAGAAGGTAAGTTTGAAGAAAGCTCGTCTAACATTTTTAAGCTAGAACATTTAATATATAGCCCATCGTATACATTATTATTGATGCAGTCAAAAACTCTACAACTACTTTGCAACCAGGCCAGAAGCTTTGGCTCAGTTTGGCTAGTTATCTGAAACTGAGGGAAATGTTAGTGGCTATGGGAAGGAATGAAGATGTATTTCATAATTTTATTTTAAATTATATATTATACTGTATTAATAGTCTTTTTGTCAGGGTTTGTGCAGGTGACCGAAGACGAGGACGCGGAAACTTCAATATAAAGTTTTAATAACATAAATGAAACTTTCCAAACTGAAACAGGAACAAAACTCCAGGACTTCAAAGGTTACACACAACCACACATAGACGACGATCGACAAACACTCAGGGAAAACATAGGGCTTAAATACACTAGGAATGATTGGATAATGAACTGAACACAGGTGATAAAACTGAACACAAACGAGGAGCGGGAAAACTTAACAGGACTAAACCAAAAACCACAAAGACAGGGGAAACAAGATCTCAAAACATAACTTAAACACACAGAAACGTGACACTACCTCCCCCCTCCCCGAAGGCGCGTCCTCGCGCCGTATAACATCCAAAGGGTGGGAGGGTGGGCGCCCTGGAGGCTGACGAGGGCATGGTGCAGGTCCGGGAAGCCTCCAGGGCGGAGCAGGCTGTGGGCGTGGCCACGATGGTGCAGGCTGTGGGCGTGACCACGACGGTGCAGGCTGTGGGTGTGGCCAGGGCGGAGCAGGCTGCGGGCGTGGCAATGGCGGAGCAGGCTGCGGGCGTGGCCATGGCGGAGCTGGCTGTGGGCGTGGCCATGGCGGAGCTGGCTGTGGGCGTGGCCATGGCGGAGTAGGCTGCGGGCGTGGCCATGGCGGAACTGGCAGTGGGCATGACCAAGGCGGAGCTGTCGGACCCTCGGGCGTCCAGGGCGGAGCTGTGGGACCCTCGGGCGTCCAGGGCGGAGCTGTGGGACCCTCGGGCGTCCAGGGCGGAGCTGTGGGACCCTCGGGCGTCCAGGGCGGAGCTGTGGGACCCTCGGGCGTCCAGGGCGGAGCTGTGGGACCCTCGGGCGTCCAGGGCGGAGCTGTGGGACCCTCGGGCGTCCAGGGCGGTGCTGTGGGACCCTCGGGTGGCCATGGCGGTGCAGGTTCTTCAGGTGGCCACGGCGGTGAAGACCCTTCAGGTGGCCGTGGCGGTGGCGGTGAGGACCCTTCGGGTGGCCATGGCGGTGAGGACCCTTCGGGTGGCCATGGCGGTGAGGACCCTTCGGGTGGCCATGGCGGTGAGGACCCTTCGGGTGGCCATGGCGGTGTTATCTTTTCGGGCCTCCGTGGATCTTTGGCCGGCCTCCGTGGATCTTTGGCCGGCCACGGCGAAGGCGTATAGCGCCCCCCCAAAATTTTCTTGGGGAGGACAGGCTCATGATCGGGAACTGACTTAACATCAACGGGCGCTGGGTCAACGGGTTCTGGGTCAACGGGCTCTGGGTCTGGGTCAACGGGATCTGGGTCTGGGTCAACGGGCTCTGGGTCTGGCGCTGGGTCAACGGGCTCTGGCTCTGGCTCTGGGTCAACGGGCTCTGGCTCTGGCTCTGGGTCAACGGGCTCTGGCTCTGGCTCTGGGTCAACGGGCTCTGGCTCTGGCTCTGGGTCAACGGGCTCTGGCTCTGGCTCTGGGTCAACGGGCTCTGGCTCTGGCTCTGGGTCAACGGGCTCTGGCTCTGGCTCAACATGGGACTCGGAACTGGACGGGACCAGCACATCAGGGGATTCGGAACTGGACGGGCTCAGCAAATCAAGGGACTCGGAACTGGACGGGGCCAGCACATCAGGGAACTCGGAACTGGACGGGGCCAGCACATCAGTGGACTCGGAACTGGACGGGGCCAGCACATCAGGAAGCTTGGGGCTAGATTCATGCTCTAGCGGCAGGCAACTGTCTCTGGCTGGACGGTCTCTGGCTGGACGGTCTCTGGCTGGACGGTCTCTGGCTGGACGGTCTCTGGCTGGACGGTCTCTGGCTGGACGGTCTCTGGCTGGACGGTCTCTGGCTGGACGGTCTCTGGCTGGACGGTCCTCTGGCTGGACGGTCCTCTGGCTGGACGGTCTCTGGCTGGACGGTCTCTGGCTGGACGGGGCTGGATGGATCAGCGGCGAAGGCTCTGTGTTTGGAGTGGGCTCAGGCGTTGGCGTGCAGGTGATGGGCTCAGGCGTTGGCGTGCAGGTGATGGGCTCCTGCTCTGGCTGGCCGTGGAGATCGGGCTGGATGTCTCCCACGGTGAGTGAGGAACCACACACCCACAGCGTACGGTCAATAAACTTAACTAAAGGGAGGTGGAGATCTCCCAATAACAGTATCTGGGCGAGGGTATCGTCCATCCCACTCCAGAATTCATGGGTAAGAGTCTCCTCATTCCAATAATAGTCCTGGAAAAGATGGAGATATATCTCTGCGTAGTCTTTCAGAGACCGGCCATCTTGTGGGACACAGAGTTCGTAATTCATCCCTTCGTTTGTTAGGTCGATCGTTCTGTCAGGGTTTGTGCAGGTGACCGAAGACGAGGACACGGAAACTTCAATATAAAGTTTTAATAACATAAATGAAACTTTCCAAACTGAAACAGGAACAAAACTCCAGGACTTCAAAGGTTACACACAACCACACATAGACGACGATCGACAAACACTCAGGGAAAACATAGGGCTTAAATACACTAGGAATGATTGGATAATGAACTGAACACAGGTGATAAAACTGAACACAAACGAGGAGCGGGAAAACTTAACAGGACTAAACCAAAAACCACAAAGACAGGGGGAAACAAGATCTCAAAACATAACTTAAACACACAGAAACGTGACACTTTCTAGTTACATTAAGGCTACATGTATTAAAGCAGAGTACTCTGGGTAATATTTTATATCCTGTCAAAACATATTTACAATTTGTTATATTTTTTAAAGTTTTGTATATTTGTAATTTTGAAATATAACATTAAAGAGTATATGGTAACACTTTACAACAAGGTTCGTAAGTTAACATTAGTTAACTACATTACTTAACATTAACTAATGATGAACTGCACTTATACAGCATTTGTTAATCTTTGTTCATGTTAATTTCAACATTTACTAATACTTTATTAAAATCTTGTTAACATTAGTTAATGCACTGTGAACTAACATGAACAAACAATGAACAGCTTTATTATTATTAACTAATGTAAACAAAGATTAACAAAAACAGAAACAAATTTATTGCTCATGTTTAGTTCATGTTAGTTAATACATTAACTATTGTTTAATAAACAAACATTATTGTAAAGTGTTACCAAGTATATTTGATGTGATGAATTGCTCTGTCATTTATCAGATTTACCAATTGTTATAAATTCAATTTGTGCTGGTTAATTATGAACAATGGGTAAAATTGGGGGTGGGTGGGTGCGGGGCTTTATTAAGGCTCCTCCCCTAACTGCATGTGATCTCACTCCTAGCTTTTGATAAAACTTGAGAACCCTGGTTTTCACATGTAGTGCCATTTCCCTTTAAAGGGTAACTCATTCCCTGGTCAGAGCCTGACTCCACCCACTGTCAATATTTGAAAAATGCTGGAAAAGGGGGAGGACCATGCACCTGAGGCCCGCATCTCTCTGAAGACAAGGGCGTGGTTAGCTGGTGCCTGCTTATGTTACACAATACGCAGTAGCCTACCACAACATCCAAAATGAAAATTCAACTGCAGTAGCCACCGTTCAACCTGAAGAGGGCAGCATCAGATGTTTTTACACCATATATTGTAGAATTAAAACACTTTACACCTAGCCTAGATACCTAGATGCACCCTAGCGGCAGCAAAAATTATTTTGCAGCCAGTGTGGTCTAGCAACTCTCCGTTGACTTTCGAGCTGGAAAACCCAAAAACTGGTCAGGCCAATCAGATTGTGTATAGAGTCGGCGGGCGGGCTTAACATAATGACGACAGTGTTGCGACGGTTCACTGCTACTTGAAAACAAAGAATGGCTGCTGCTGCTGGCAAACAGCGGTCTTTCTATTCGGCTTTGGCTGCGACTCTGGAGGATTTGAAGTCAAACTTTCTTTGAAACAAGAACAAAGAACGGCTTTGCTCTGACTCTGACTCTGTCGCTCTGACTATGTCACCTTTTTCATTACTCTGGTTGGTTGTAGCGCTATCCTATTGTGTGCCGAGGGAATTTAAAAGACAACCGTTTATCCCGGCCCTCGGATTGAGGCATGCCTGCACAGGTTCATGAGATGGTTAGGAGAGAAGCTGCAGTAAAACTAACAAAGGAAGTGCTTGACAAGTGGACAGGTCCGGTCTGGTACGTAAGTCATCTAGTTGCACCAAACCCACATTCAGTCACCACGCCTGTGCGTCTTGTGTGGAATAGCAGCCAGAAGTTCAGGGGACTGAACATGAACGACCTTCTGTTAAAAGGACCTGATGTGCTGAATTCTATCAGAGGCGTCCTGCTCAGATTCAGGAAAGGAGTGTTTGGAGTGTTGGGAGACATCAGAAAGATGTATAATTCGGTATGGCTGGAAGAACGAGAAATGCATCTTCACAGATTTCTTTGGCGAGACACACCTGAGGAAGAAATAGGAGAGTATGCCATAACCAGGGTTAACATTGGAGATCGTGCGGCAGGTTGTATCGCGCAGTTAGCAATGAGTGAGACCGCTGGTTTGGCAGCTTTTGCTCACTTAAAAGAGGAGCGAAGAGTCCTAGAAGAAGACTGCTATGTGGATGATATCCTCACATCTCAAAACGATCGGAAGAGGCTGGTTGAGATCGTGAAGGGCATTGAGGAAATCCTAGAACAGTGCTTCTCAAAGTCCGGACTCCGGACTCAATCCGGACCCGCCTCCATATCACATTTCAAGAGCACTAATTGTGTGTAAGGGATTAAAAGTGTGGATTTCCTACTTTGATAAACGCTGGTTAAAATCATTTGTTTATTTTTTAGATGGTCCGAAATTAAAACGAAGGCGAGATATTTTCCTCCGTGATTTAGTTGCCATGACATCCAGTGAGCATATGACTTTTGACGTAATCGGCGCAACGCGACACTTCACCGCAGTAAGGTGTGGAGGATGTCAGTCATTGTCCAGGAAAAGATGATTGGAAAGAGAGGTATGCGTTCAGATATCCCAAGTTTCCCGGAAGTTCCAGGAGTCTCCCGCACATTGATAGCGGCTCCCTGATGCCTGCAAATTAGTTAAAATCCCCCAGCAATCTAGAGCTCGCGAGCTCCAAACCGTGTAGCGCGCGCTAGACAGTGAGGGGAGAGAGCTATGGCGTTTTAGTCTCAAAACTCGCGCACAGGATACGAGGCCAAAAAACAGTATCCGCACGCAGAATGCCATCCACGCGAGCCATTTCTGCACTGCGAGCGCTCTGTTTAAACGCTCCTTTTATCCGCGCGCGCGCGTTTCAAGTTGACTTTTGAGACCCGCGCAGAATGCCATCCACGCGCGGGCGCGTTTCTGCACTGCGAGTGCTCTGTAAAAGTATCCGCGCGCGCGTTTCAAGTTGACTTTTGAGACTTTGGACGTAAGCGACCTTACTTGTGTGCGCAAATGTGCGTGTGTGCTCATGCCCCATCCATCCAACCTCCCCCCCCCCCCCCCCCCCCCCCATCAACAAAAAACATTTGGACCTTTGCATATAGAATTTGAGAACCGCTGTCCTAGAAGCTGGTGGATTTGCATTGAAGGAATGGGTCTGGTCTGGTCGAAGTGGGAGTTCCGGATCTGAAAAGACAAACAAAGTTTCAAGCCTGATTCCTGAGAGAATTGTAACACTTCCTAATCAGCTGGTAGAGGGGGATGAGAAAGCCCTGGGAATTAGAGACCTGGCGGAGGAGGATAAATTGAATATAATGACTTCTGTAAATTTTTCCAAAAAGAAAAGGAAAGTGAGGACTGAGCAGGATCTTCTCGAAGAGGAAGTTAGGTTGAACACACCTAATCCATTGACGAGGAGAAACCTTTTGAGTCAAGTAGCAGGACTCTATGATCCACTTGGTCTAGTCACCCCAGTGAAACAAAAGGGCGCGATTCTCGTTAGGAGAGCATTCCAGGAAGGCGGAAGTGGATGTCTAACAAGACATACATGGGACACTGCGCTCTCTGAGGGAATCTGAAGAGAAGCTATTGATTTATTTGAAGAGTATGTGTGACTCCTGAAAATAAAGTTCCATAGAAGTCTTAGGCCTGTGAACTAGAAAGGAAAACCATGGGGAGTCACGTTCTCGGATGAGAGTGACAAAACCTATGGTGCAGTACTGTACCTCAGGTGGGATACCAGTCAAGGAGTGGATGTTCGCCTAGTTGAATCTAAATCCAAACTGACACCACTAGAACTGAAGGGAGATCCAGTGAAAGCTGAAGTTTGTGGCGCAGTCTTTTCAATATGTTTTTCTAAATTATATTTAAGCACCCCCAAAAAAGGAAAATATGCATGCGTTATGGATGTGACGGGAAATGACAGAGTTTTTGGTATACTGTTCGATTTCCTTTAAAGTCTGTGAACTTTTAAATCCAATGTATAAATATTGCTATCCACATGATGAAGGGGTCTTAGCTGAACATAAAAATATCAATGTTTAAAATATATATATTTTTATGAAGTGTATTATGAGGAAAAACGTCTCGGTTACGATTGTAACCCTCGTTCCCTGAGTGAGGGAACGGAGACGTTCCGTCGGATGACGACGAATGGGGGTTCGCTTAGAAAGCCTATCAGCTTCGAGTATACAAAACGAGCCAATGGCAAGCAAATGCCATGGGTCTGCGGAATTTGCATGACGTAACTCCGCCCCACCTCGTGGGTATATAAGGAGGAAGTCCTGCAGCAAGCAGATATGTTTCTTCTTCGCTGAGGAGCCAAGACTGAGCTCAGGCGATCCCCGCGGTATACAGCGGAAGTGGCAAGAAGACGGAACGTCTCCGTTCCCTCACTCAGGGAACGAGGGTTACATTCGTAACCGAGACGTTCCCTTTCGTTCGTCACTCCGAGTTCCGTCGGATGACGACGAATGGGGTTACCAGTCTAATCACGCGACCTTCACAGCTGTCTTCCAGTGCCCTGCGTAAATCTGAGATCCCTGTCATACTGAGACAAGTGGGACTCCTATTTAACACAGGAATACCAAGGTACACTGGGGAGCATATCCCAAGATTTAGAGGAACATGCAAAATATACCCAGCCCAACGGTGGGTGGAATTTAGAATACACATATGACCCGAAGGATGCATATGGGGAATACACTGGGGTATCCAGCCGCAGGTGGAAAAGTTTTAAACCCCAGGGGTGGCAAGGTGACTTGCCAAGGGAAGACACATGCTCAGAGAGGCTTACAGTGGGAATACACATGTGGGGGTTGCTCCGTAGAGGGACCATGCACACGGGAGGCACCTAGCCGATGCTCAGGCACAGAGACACTGGGTCGACGTCAGGAGTGCAGGAGGAACTCAGGGCTTTCGGGGAAGCTCACCTGAGGAGAATATTGCACGCATCCAGTCCGTGGAGTGGAATGGCCAGCAAGCGAAGACACCTGAGCGGGTCCTAGTACCGGCTGGTTGAAGCGAGTACACGAGAGGACACAGGCTCCACTCGGAGATTATAGAATCTGGCGAATGTGTTAGGTGTCGCCCAGCCTGCAGCTCTGCAGATGTCTGTTAGCGAGGCGCCATGCGCTAGAGCCCAAGAGGACGCCACACTCCGGGTGGAGTGGGCGGTCACACCAAGGGGGCACGGTCGACCTTGCTGCTGGTATGCCAAAGCAATGGTGTCCACTATCCAGTGAGACAACCTCTGCTTGGAGAGAGCTCTTCCCTTCAGCTTCCCACCATAACAGACAAAGAGCTGGTCTGAGGTCCTGAAACACTGCGTCCTGTCTACATAGGTGCGGAGAGCACGTACTGGACAGAGCAGTGCCAAGGATGGGTCTGCCTCCTCCGGGGGCAGCGCTTGCAGGTTCACCACCTGGTCCCGAAAGGGAGTGGTAGGAACCTTGGGCACGTATCCAGGCCGGGGTCTCAGGATCATGTGAGAGTAAGCCGGCCCGAATTCCAGGCACGCTTCGTCAACGGAGAATGCGTGCAGGTCCCCTACCCTCTTAATAGAGGCCAAAGCAACCAGGAGCACTGTCTTCATTGACAGGAGCTTGAGCTCCACTGTTTGCAAAGGCTCAAAGGGAGCATGCTGCAGGGCAGTTAAGACCACTGCGAGGTCCCAAGAGGGAAGGAGAGGAGGGCGAGGAGGATGTAATCTCCTGGCTCCTCTAAGGAACCTGATGACCAGGTCGTGCTTTCCCACAGACTTACCTTCTATCAAGTCATGGTGTGCGGCGATAGCGGCAACATAGACTTTGAGGGTGGAGGGAGACAGCCTTCGCTCCAACCCATCCTGAAGGAAGGAAAGCACGACGCTGATCGGGCATTTCCGGGGGTCTTCTCGGCGAGAAGAGCACCAGCTGACGAAGAGGTTCCACTTCAACGCATAGAGGTGTCTTGTGGACGACGCTCTAGCGGAAGTGATGGTAGCCACCACCAGAGGTGGAAGGGTACTCAAACCTACCTGGTCCCGTCCAGGAGCCAGACGTGGAGGCTCAAAAGATCGGGACGAGGGTGCCACAGGGTGCCCCGTCCCTGAGAAAGAAGGTCTTTCCTCAGAGGTATGGGCCAAGGAGGTGCTGTCGCGAGGAGTATGAGTTCGGAGAACCAGGTCCGGGTGGGCCAGTAGGGCGCAACCAGAAGGACCTGCTCCTCGTCCTCCTTGACTTTGCGCAAGAAATGCGCAAGAAGGCTCACTGGGGGAAACGCATACTTGCGGCCCGCGGCCAGCTGTGCGCCAGTGCATCCGTGCCGAGCGTGCCCTCTGTCAGGGAATAATACAGGGCGCAATGGGTCGAGTCGTGGGAGGCAAACAGATCTATCTGTGCGTTGCCGAACTGGTCCCAAATCAGCTGAACCGTCTGGGGATGGAGTCGCCATTCGCCAGGGAGGGGCTGAAACCGTGAGAGCTCGTCGGCTGCACAGTTCAGGGCTCCGGGAATGTAAATAGCACGAAGGGACCTCAGATGCTTCTGACTCCATAGGAGGAGGTGGCGAGCGAGTTGCGACATACGGCGCGAGCGTAGACCACCTTGATGGTTGATGTACGCTACTGTGGCGGTATTGTCTGATCGGACTATTACGTGTTGACTCCTGAGCAGTGCTCAAAAGCAGTGCAGGGCAAGGCGTACGGCCAGCAACTCGAGGCAATCGACATGCCATAGGCGCTGGGGTCCTGTCCAGGAGCCCGCGGCAGCATGACCATTGTACATGGCACCCCAGCCCGTGGCGGAGGCATCTGTTGATACGACAACATGCCTCGTAGCCTGTTCTAGGGGGACACCGGCCCTGAGAAAACTGAGGTTCAACCACGTGGTGAAGGTCTGACGGCAGCTCGAAGTAACTGGTACTCGGAGCGTGCCTTGTTGCCATGCCCACCTCGGTACTCGGTCGCGAAGCCAAAGCTGAAGCGGTCTCATATGAAGCAATCCGAGCGGCGTTGCCGCGGCTGCAGATGCCATATGCCCCAGGAGCCTCTGAAAAAGTTTCAGTGGAACCGCACTCTTGTCCTGGAACTGTCTCAGACAAGTCAGCAGTGACTGCGCGCGCTCGCTCGTAAGCTGCGCGGACATGACGATCGAGTCGATGTCCATACCGAGAAAAGAGATCCTCTGCACCGGGCAAAGTTTGCTCTTTTCCCAGTTGACCCGAAGGCCCAAGCGAGCTAGGTGCCGTGGGCACAAGGTCCCTGTGTTCGCAAACCTGGTCTCGAGAGTGAGCTAGGATCAGCCAGTCGTCGAGATAGTTCAGAATGCGAACCCCGTGAACCCGAAGGGGAATAAGGGCTGCCTCGACGACCTTCGTGAAGACGCGAGGAGACAGGGCTAGCCCGAAAGGGAGAACCGCGTACTGGTATGCCTGCCCCTCGAAAGCAAACCGGAGGAACGGTCTGTGTCGAGGAAGAATGGAGACATGAAAGTAGGCGTCCTTCAGGTCGATCGCTGCAAACCAATCCTGGGGCCGCACACATTCGAAAATGCGTTTGGCAGTGAGCATCTTGAACGGCATCCTGTGTAAGGAGCGATTCAGCACGCACAGGTCCAGGATTGGTCGTAACCCACCGGTTTTCTTGGGGACAATGAAGTAAGGGCTGTAGAAGCCGGACCTCATCTCGGCTGGAGGGACAGTCTCGATTGCACCCTTCGCCAGCAGGGTGGCAATCTCGGCTCTCATGATAGGGGCATTGCCACCGACCAGAGTGGAGCGGACTCCCCTGAAGCGGGGAGGAGACCGTGCGAACTGAATCGCATAGCCGAACCTGATGGTGCGCGCGACCCAGCGGGACAGACGGGGAAGCTCTAGCCAGGCTCCCAGGTACTGAACCAGCGGGGTCATGCGGGCCACAGGCGTCCCCCCGGAGGGGCAGCGAAGCGGAGTAACTGGCCCAGACGTGGGTGGCATAGCGGCCCGATGTGGGGGCACAGTTAAGCTCCGCGCCCGAGCAGAGGAGGCCAGGGAAGGACCAGCGTTCCACGGGGGCCTGCTCTGACGGGGGGCTGGCAACAGAGGGGGACAGGGCTGAGGCGGCCCGTGGGCAACCCGCCGTGTCAACCGCCTCCGGGACAGAGGGGGACGAGGAGAGCGTGACTTGTGGGCGGCACTCTGTGTCGTCCGAGAACTCTGTGAGCTCAGGGAAGAGGGGTTCGTTTCTATCTTTAACCATTTTAGGGTACTACCCACCCGTGGGTGAGCAGCGGGGAAAGGAGAACAAAAGATTCTCCCCCGGCCCTCCACCGGGGGAAGGAGTGGTCCTGCTACCATCTCCTGAGAAACGAACGTCATCCCTGAGCAGCCCGTCTCAGGAGCGCCGCTTAGCCTGGCGTTTAGGCGGGGGGCGGGGCGGGAGAGGGCTGTGGCGCCTTCTTGCGGCTTCCTCCGCGCCGGGGCCTGGGTGGAGGCTACTGCGTAGGCCGGGCGGGAGGGGCGGGAGCCGCAGGAGGTCGCCCTCGGCGGCGAGCAGGCTGAGGATTCTGCCCGACCAGACGGGTGGAGGCAGCAGCGGGTCGGCGGGGCAGAATATGCTTGATCGCCTCAGTCTGGTTCTGCGCAGTGGAGAACTGCTGGGCAAAGTCCTCCACCGCACCGCCGAAGAGGCCGGCCTGGGACAGGGGCGCATCAAGCAGACGAGTCCGCTCGGAATCCACCATGTCAGCCAGGTTCAGCCACAGGTGTCTCTCCTGGACCACAGCTGTGGACATCACCAGACCCAGGGAGCGCGCGATAACCTTCGTCGCCCGGAGGGCAAGGTCGGTCGCGGCGCGCAGCTCATTGAAGAGGCCTGGGTCTGTCCTGCCCTCGTGCATGTCTCTCAGCATTTGGGCCTGATAGACCTGCAGAGTGGCCATGGCATGCAAGGAAGCAGCTGCCTGTCCCGCCGCTCTGTAAGATTTCGCCACCATATTAGATGTGAATCTACAGGCTTTGGAGGGGTGCTTAAACTCACCACGAGAAGAAGCACTCTGAGTTTGGTCATAACAGCACAGCACTTTATAAGGGCTATAATAAAAAGGTCTTGACGCTTCAGTGCACTGTCACGTTCAACGTTTTAAAGGTTTAATTTATTTAATAATCTTCAGAATCATTTCAGACAGTCTTCTTAATGTGAAAACACAGCCATTATGCGTCAACAAAAGTGCCATGATGGTTTGATTGTTGATTTTCCAAACAGATGCTATGTATTTCAGACACGTCACATCCATAACAGGGTTTTTGTCACATCCATAACGTTGGTTCCCTTTCGTTCGTCACTCCGAGTTCCGTCGGATGACGACGAATGGGGGTTCGCATAGAAAGCCTATCAGCTTCGAGTATACAAAACAAGCCAATGGCAAGCAAATGCCATGGGTCTGCGGAATTTGCATGACGTAACTCTGCCCCACCTCGTGGGTATATAAGGAGGAAGTCCTGCAGCAAGCAGATATGTTTTCGCTTCGGAGCCAAGTTTATTTCTTCACTCCACAAGCCATCTCTGAATTGTCAGCTTTACAAACGAGTTCCTCAGTGTTGGTGTGACGGCGATCTCCGGCGGGGCGCGCGCTTCCTGCTTATCTGTGCAGTGGTTTGCCAGAGAGTGTGTGTCTCCCCGGGCGCTTCAACACTTGAGTGTTTCTCTCACAAAAGAGCTTGCACGCGGCACGTCTTTTTAAAGATGCCTCGCCCGTGTACTTCTGGTTGCGGCAGATCGGTTTCGGACTCTGATGGGCACGAGCATTGTCTAGTGTGTTTGGGCATTGAGCATGCTAGAGCGGCACTCGTGGATGAGTTATGTTCTCTCTGTGGAGACATGACCATCGCGTCATTACGGTCGAGACTCAATGAGCTCGTAAGAGCGAGAGTCCCCTCTGCCACACCCCGATCTAGTGCTCCCTCGCGGGGTGCTACTTCGGCTGGTGGCCAGGGTGATCTGAGGGTCACGGTTTGGCAAAAAGCTCCGACCATTGGTCCACGCGTCAACCCCCCCTGCATGACGGTGCCCGCTAGTGAACTGTCGATTTCCACGGGTCTTCCCTCGGGTGGCCTGTGTACTTCGGCTGAAGCTACAGAGGAAGATGCGATGTCTGTAGCAGCATCACAAGGTGGGTTTGAATCTTCTGGAAGTGAAGATTCAGCACAGTTGCCACCCTCTGGTGTGCATACGGTTGTGCCTGAATCGGATCCGGAGATGACGGCCATGCTTTCCCGGGCGGCTGCGAGCATCGGGCTTGAGTGTCGGCCACCACCCTGCCCTGAGCGCTCACGCCTCGATGATTGGTTTTTGGGCCAGGCCGCCGACCCGCGTCCATGGCAAACCCCAATACCTTTCTTCCCGGACGTGCATGATGAGATCTCGAAGTCCTGGAAGACCCCCTTGTCTTCTCGGGACCGCTCGCGGGTCTCATCCGCCTTTCCTCCCCTCGATGGGGCGGCTGCCCGTGGGTACACTGGACTTCCCCCGCCTCCATCTTTCTGCAAAATGCTTACTGTTAAAATAAAGCTTAAAGGGCACCTATTATGCAAAATTCACTTTTACATGGTGTTTGAACAAATGTGTGTTGGCAGTGTGTGAGCAAAACCACCCTAGAATGATAAAAATCCACCAAGTGTTTTTTTTACAATCTCAATAAATCATAAGCACTGTCTCAGAACAACCTGTTCTAGGATTTGGCGCTTTGTGACGAAGAATTGCGCAAGCCCCACCGACATGGTTTGATTGACACTGTGGGTTTTGGCATAGACCCCGCCCTCGGTGATCTGTACACATCCTCCATTGTTTTTAATGACAGCCGGTAATGTCTCCTAAGAAACATAAGTGTTCTGTTGTGGGATGTAATAATGTACATAGTAGTTTAAACTTACTTCCGACATCAGAGCCACTGAAAACGCAGTGGATGGATTTTATTTACGAAGGAAAGGCGCAACTTAAACTTCCAAAATCCGTTTATATTTGCGCGAATCATTTTCTGACTGACTGTTTTGTGAACGAGGGTCAATTCAAAGCAGGTCTTGCCTCAAAGTTAATCATCAAGTGTGGATCGTTGCCTACTGTTCGCGATCCATGTCACTTCCAGAAGAAGTAAGTGTATTTTATGATTTTTGAGCAAACAGTCATTTCAGTGATGTCAGCCAATTCAACAACAAATGCGTCTAAAGTTTTTTCGTCGTCATGTCTCTGTGTATATAATTTAAGCCTTGTTTGTATAGTGTGTAACCCACGTTTATAAATATATATTTTAAAGATATTGTATTAAAAATTGTGTATGTTCCGTAGCCATCTTCTCACATTTGCCACATAAGCACCTGTTCGACAAGTAATGTAAACATGACGCAACAGGTCTCTCGCATAAATGTAATTTCGTTTGTACGTAGCAAACGTTATCACAGTATTTGTGTTTGTAGTTTCAAAAAATTGCGCCAACATTATGACAGTTTTTGTCTGTGTGTGTGTGTTGCACATCCGTAATTGCAAAGGGGACGCGATTACAACTCTATAAGTACATAAATGTATCAAATAACCATTCCGAGACGTCCGGGTCCTTTCTCATTTGTGTTTTTTCTGCCGGAGACTCTTAATCATCTGGGTCTGATTCAAACATGACAGAACAAAACAGCGGGTCTCTCACTCTCTCAGCTTCTGCTTTTACCGGCTATATTTGCCATGGGTATCAAGTTACGCCCTCATCCAAAGGCAGGGCGGGATATGCAGCTCTTTTACATTTAAAGTGTTATACAACAAAACAGCTCTTTTTAAAACAGGTCCCAAAAATGACATTTTCAAATGGTTATAATAAATTAACTGTGGGTTTTTTTGTGCTGAAACTTCACAAATACATTCTGGGGACACCCGAGACCAATATCACATCTTGTAAAAAGGAGCATAATAGGTGCCCTTTAAAAAGTGGGGTCTTTGATACCTTTTTTTGAAAGCATGAAATATGGCTGGTTGAAAATGTAATTTAAGCATTGTTGCTAGCCTTATATCTGGTGGATAAACAAGGCAATTTTCTTATTTTTTGTTAAAGCACATTAATACAGTATATTACAGACCTAAATGGACAACTTAAAATGGGTTTTGTTCTTTTGGTTAAAACTTTATTTTTTCATGGTAAAGATGACCTTTGCATGGAATTGCCCTCTAAAGATCTTGATGAAGACTCTATGTGGCAAAATGGACCAGAGTTCCTTAAAGAGTCAGTGGACAAATGGCCTAAGAGATCAGCAGCTGAAATTGCCGATAATGCTAAAGAAAGTGTTAACAAGCTCT
>JAZAVI010000948.1:0-10302 GCA_036326025.1 Chrosomus eos | reverse complement strand
AGCAACCAAAAGTACTAAATGCTCATAACTCCTAGACCCTTTGACTTAGAATCAAGCTTTTTTCACCACTGTGATCCCTGGCTAAAGACGAACAAGTGTATATTCGGATTTCGATTTGGAGCAAAAAAAAATTTGTTATAGCCAATTTTGTCCAAAACCTACTTTTGCGAACTGGTCCTGGTTTTTTGCCAATCGAAACCAGACCAGTGCGGGGAATGTTCTTGGAGTTGAATATCAATAATTATCGAAAAAAATTTGAAATTCTGCTTTTGGCTTGGCCATAACATGGTCATTTAGGAAATGGTCCGTGACCAATACGGTCAAAAGCTATAAACCCTACAAAAAAAGTCAAAACTTCACCAAAATCGATGAGCATATGTGTCATACCATGCTGAAGGAGCATGCGAGTTTCATGGAGATTGGACAAAAGGTGGCGCTTTATGGGTCAAAAGGTTCATTGTTATTAGGTGTTCAAGCACTTTGGGCAAAACATCTTTAACTCCTTAGAACCCTTTGGAATTAGAATGGGAACCATGTAGCCTTTTTACCACTACTTTGATACCCATTGACTTAGATCAGCTTTAACCGTGATCCGGCTAAAGACGAACAAGATGTATATCTCGGATTTCGATTTGGAGCAAAAAAAAATTGTTATAGCCAATTTTGTCCAAAACCTACTTTTGCAAACTAGTCCCTGGTTTTTTGCCCAATCAGAACACAGACCAGTGCAGAGAATGTTCTCTGGAGTCTGAATATCAATAATTATCGAAAAAATGTTGAAATTTCTGCATTTGGTTGGCCATAACATGGTCATTTAGGAAATGGTCCGTGACCAAATACGGTCAAAAGCCTATAAATCCTACAAAAAAAGTCAAAACTTCACCAAAATCGATGAGCATATGTGTCATACCATGCTGAAGGAGCATGCAGAGTTTCATGGAGATTGGACAAAAGGTGGCGCTATAATCGTCAAAAAGGTCTCATTGTTTTAGGTGTTTCAAGCACTTTAGTGCTGAAAACCTATGTAATTTGCTATTGAAAAAAAAAAAAAAAAACCTAAAACGCATCGTGCAGCCCAAACCGTAAGGCCTAGAGACTTAAACTCGCCCAGATGGTAGGCCTCAAATATGGGGACAACCTATCAGAGTATGACCCCGTTTGGCCCATAGGTGGCGCTACAGAACCAAAAGTACTAAATGCTCATAACTCCTAGACCCTTTGACTTAGAATCAAGCTTTTTACACCACTGTGATCCCTGGCTAAAGACGAACAAGATGTATATCTCGGATTTCGATTTGGAGCAAAAAAAAATTTGTTTATAGCCAATTTTGTCCAAAACCTACTTTTGCGAACTATGTCCGGTTTTTTGACCAATCGGAACCAGACCAGTGCAGGAATGTTCTCTGGAGTCTGAATATCAATAATTATCGAAAAATGTTGAAATTCTGCATTTGCTTGGCCATAACATGGTCATTTAGGAAATGGTCCGTGACCAAATACGGTCAAAAGCCTATAAATCCTCACCAAAAAAAGTCAAAACTTCACCAAAATCGATGAGCATATGTGTCATTACCATGCTGAAGGAGCATGCAGGTTTCATGGAGATTGGACAAAAGGTGGCGCTATAATGTCAAAAAAAGGTCTACATTGTTATTAGGTGTTCAAGCACTTTAGCGCTCATAACTCCTAGCCCCTTTGACTTAGAATCAAGCTTTTTACACCATTTGTGATCCTGGCTAAAACGAAAAAGAGTATATCTCGGATTTCGATTTGGGGGCAAAAAAAAAATTGTTTAGCCAATTTGTCCAAAACCTACTTTTGCAAACTAGTCCCTGGTTTTTTGCCCAATCAAAACCCAAGACCAGTGCAGAAATGTTCTCTGGAGTCTGAATATCAATAATTATCGAAAAAAGGGTTGAAATTCTGCATTTTGGTTGGCCATAACATGGTCATTTGGAAATGGCCCGTGCCAATACGGTAAAAGCCTAAAATCCTACAAAAAAAGTCAAAACTTCACCAAAATCGATGAGCATATGTGTCATACCATGCTGAAGGAGCATGCAGAGTTTCATGGAGATTGGACAAAAGGTGGCGCTATAATCGTCAAAAAGGTCTCATTGTTATTAGGTGTTCAAGCACTTTAGTGCTGAAAACCTATTGTAATTGCTATTTGAAAAAAAAAAAAAACCTAAAACGCATCGTGCAGCCAAACCGTAAGGCCTAGAGACTTGAAACTCGCCCAGATGGTAGGCCTCAAATATGGGGACAACCTATCAGAGTATGACCCCGTTTGGCCATAGTGGCGCTACAGCAACCAAAAGTACTAAATGCTCATAACTCCTAGACCTTTAAACTTAAAAAGCTTTTTACACCACTGTGATCCCTGGCTAAGACGAACAAGATGTATATCTCGGATTTCGATTTGGAGCAAAAAAAAAATTGTTATAGCCAATTTTGTCCAAAACCTACTTTTGCGAACTAGTCCCTGGTTTTTTGACCAATCGGAACCAGACCAGTGCAGGAATGTTCTCTGGAGTCTGAATATCAATAATTATCGAAAAAATGTTGAAATTCTGCATTTGCGTTGGCCATAACATGGTCATTTAGGAAATGGTCCGTGACCAAATACGGTCAAAAGCCTATAAATCCTACAAAAAAAGTCAAAACTTCACCAAAATCGATGAGCATATGTGTCATACCATGCTGAAGGAGCATGCAGAGTTTCATGGAGATGGACAAAAGGTGGCGCTATAATCGTCAAAAAGGTCTCATTGTTATTAGGTGTTCAAGCACTTTAGTGCTGAAAACCTATTGTAATTGCTATTTGAAAAAAAAAAAAAACCTAAAACGCATGTGCAGCCCAAACCGTAAGGCTAGAGACTTGAAACTCGCCAATGGTAGGCTCAATATGGGGACAACCTATCAGAGTATGACCCGTTTGGCCTAGTTAGCTGTAGAATATTTTACCACGTGACTGCTAGAAACAGTGTATCTCGGATGTTGGAGCAAAAAATGTTTAGCAATTGTCAACATTTGCACTGTCTGTTTTTGCATGAAGCGTGCAGATGTTTCTGGGTCTATTAATAATTTCGAAAGTGAATTCTGCATTTGTTGGCTACATGGATTGAATGCGGCATCGTCAAAGCCTATATCCAAAAAAAAGTCAAACTTCACAACGATGATTTGTATACTGTGAGGAATGCAGAGTTTTGGAGTTGAAAGTGGCGCTACGTAAGTCTTGTTATTAGGTTTCAGCACTTTTTGAACCTATTAATTGTATTGAAAAAAAAAAAACTAAAGAGCCAACTAGCTGAGATAACGCAGTGTGCTCAATGGCACCTCGTATACCTTTGGCATAGGGTCAAAAAGCTCATATCTAAGTGGTGATTAACACTTTGCGCTCAAACAATTATCGATTTGTGACTAAAAAATTTTTACCATTTTGTCCTAACATTAAAAAAGTATCTGGTTTTTTGGACAAAAAAAATGTAGCAATTTTTCAACTGATTTGCAAATATCTGGAATTATTGTCGAAATTCGACAGTGCCAAAAATGTATTGGATCGATTCACAATTACGGAAAAAGTCTAAAATTCTCATTGTTGGCATAAATGTCATCTAGAAATGGTGAGCAATCGTCAAAGCTAAAGTCACATAAAATTCTGAATTCAAAAAGTGAGGCATAATGTCAAACGTCTGAATGGTATTAGTGTTTCATGGAGTGGAAAAATGTGGTATAATTGTTAAAAAAAATATATATTAATCAAACGCACTTTGGCCAAAACCTAGATTGATTGAAAAAACCAAAAATGAAGGCTCGTCATAGGCCAACTATAAGATAGACCCACTTTAGGCCCATTGGTAGGCCTAAAGGGGACCAAACTAGTCTAAGTTGCCCCTTTGGCCCTAGGTGGCTACAGCAACAAAGTTAACTCCTTATCCCTAGCCTTTAGACTAGAAAAGTTTTTACCATCTGGATCCTGGCAGAAAACAAGATTGTATATTCGGATCATTTTGTACAAAAAACATTTTGGAAGCATCCTGTTTAAAACCATCGAACAGCCAGTCGGATTTCCTGAGATCGAAATCAATATATCGAAAAATGGAATTCTCATTGTGGCATACATGTCATTAGGAATAGTCGAAAATCTCAACTATAATCTACAAAAAATCAAAATTTCAAAATCTTGCATATGTGTCTTACATGCTAAGACATGCGGTTCATGAATTAGGACAAAGTGGCTATAATCGTCAAAAAGGTTCATTGTTATTAGGTGTTCAAGCACTTTAGCGCTCATAACTCCTAGACCCTTTGACTTAGAATCAAGCTTTTACACCACTGTGATCCCTGGCTAAAGACGAACAAGATGTATATCTCGGATTTCGATTTGGAGCAAAAAAAAATTGTTATAGCCAATTTTGTCCAAAACCTACTTTTGCAAACTAGTCCCTGGTTTTTTGCCCAATCAGAACAAGACCAGTGCAGAAATGTTCTCTGGAGTCTGAATATCAATAATTATCGAAAAAATGTTGAAATTCTGCATTTGGTTGGCCATAACATGGTCATTTAGGAAATGGTCCGTGACCAAATACGGTCAAAAGCCTATAAATCCTACAAAAAAGTCAAAACTTCACCAAAATCGATGAGCATATGTGTCATACCATGCTGAAGGAGCATGCAGAGTTTCATGGAGATTGGACAAAAGGTGGCGCTATAATCGTCAAAAAGGTCTCATTGTTATTAGGTGTTCAAGCACTTTAGTGCTGAAAACCTATTGTATTGCTATTTGAAAAAAAAAAAAAAACCTAAAACGCATCGTGCAGCCCAAACCGTAAGGCCTAGAGACTTAAACTCGCCCAATGGTAGGCCTCAAATATGGGGACAACCTATCAGAGTATGACCCCGTTTGGCCCATAGGTGGCGCTACAGCAACCAAAAGTACTAAATTGCTCATAACTCCTAGACCCTTGACTTAGAATCAAGCTTTTTACACCACTGTGATCCTGGCTAAGACGAACAAGATGTATATCTCGGATTTCGATTTGGAGCAAAAAAAAATTTGTTATAGCCAATTTTGTCCAAAACCTACTTTTGCGAACTAGTCCCTGGTTTTTTGACCAATCGGAACCAGACCAGTGCAGGAATGTTCTCTGGAGTCTGAATATCAATAATTATCGAAAAAATGTTGAAATTCTGCATTTGCTTGGCCATAACATGGTCATTTAGGAAATGGTCCGTGACCAAATACGGTCAAAAGCCTATAAATCCTACAAAAAAAGTCAAAACTTCACCAAAATCGATGAGCATATGTGTCATACCATGCTGAAGGAGCATGCAGAGTTTCATGGAGATTGGACAAAAGGTGGCGCTATAATCGTCAAAAAGGTCTCATTGTTATTAGGTGTTCAAGCACTTTAGTGCTGAAAACCTATTGTAATTGCTATTTGAAAAAAAAAAAAAACCTAAAACGCATCGTGCAGCCCAAACCGTAAGGCCTAGAGACTTGAAACTCGCCCAGATGGTAGGCCTCAAATATGGGGACAACCTATCAGAGTATGACCCCGTTTGGCCCATAGGTGGCGCTACAGCAACCAAAAGTACTAAATTGCTCATAACTCCTAGACCTTTGACTTAGAATCAAGCTTTTTACACCACTGTGATCCCTGGCTAAAGACGAACAAATGTATATCTCGGATTTCGATTTGGAGCAAAAAAAAATTTGTTATAGCCAATTTTGTCCAAAACCTACTTTTGCGAACTAGTCCCTGGTTTTTTGACCAATCGGAACCAGACCAGTGCAGGAATGTTCTCTGGAGTTGAATATCAATAATTATCGAAAAAAATGTTGAAATTCTGCATTTGCTTGGCCATAACATGGTCATTTAGGAAATAGTCCGTGACCAAATACGGTCAAAAGCCTATAAATCCTACAAAAAAAGTCAAAACTTCACCAAAAAAAAAAAAAAAAAAAAAAAAAAAAAAAAAAAAAAAAAAAAAAAAAAAAAAAAAAAAAAAAAAAAAAAAAAAAAAAAAAAAAAAAAAAAAAAAAAAAAAAAAAAAAAAAAAAAAAAAAAAAAAAAAAAAAAAAAAAAAAAAAAAAAAAAAAAAAAAAAAAAAAAAAAAAAAAAAAAAAAAAAAAAAAAAAAAAAAAAAAAAAAAAAAAAAAAAAAAAAAAAAAAAAAAAAAAAAAAAAAAAAAAAAAAAAAAAAAAAAAAAAAAAAAAAAAAAAAAAAAAAAAAAAAAAAAAAAAAAAAAAAAAAAAAAAAAAAAAAAAAAAAAAAAAAAAAAAAAAAAAAAAAAAAAAAAAAAAAAAAAAAAAAAAAAAAAAAAAAAAAAAAAAAAAAAAAAAAAAAAAAAAAAAAAAAAAAAAAAAAAAAAAAAAAAAAAAAAAAAAAAAAAAAAAAAAAAAAAAAAAAAAAAAAAAAAAAAAAAAAAAAAAAAAAAAAAAAAAAAAAAAAAAAAAAAAAAAAAAAAAAAAAAAAAAAAAAAAAAAAAAAAAAAAAAAAAAAAAAAAAAAAAAAAAAAAAAAAAAAAAAAAAAAAAAAAAAAAAAAAAAAAAAAAAAAAAAAAAAAAAAAAAAAAAAAAAAAAAAAAAAAAAAAAAAAAAAAAAAAAAAAAAAAAAAAAAAAAATTGTATAGCATTGTCAACCATTTTGAAATGTCCGGTTTTTTGAAAAGCGCATCGAAAGTTCTTGAGTGTTCAATATTTACGAAAATTGATTTGCTTTGATAAAGCTTTAGAATGGTCCGTGCCAAAATACGTAAAGCTTATTCAAAAAAAAGTAAAACTTCCAAATAACTTTTGCATACCTGTTAGGCAACAAGCATGAATGGAAAAGTGGCGTATAATTCAAAAGGTTTTTATTGGGTTAGCATTATGTGATTAGAATGTATTGCAAAAAAAAAACCTAAAACTCACAAAAGTAAGTAAGATGATGCAGATGGTAGCCTCAAAAGGGGACAACCTTCAGAGATGACCGTTGGCCATAGTCGCACAGCAACAAAAGTACAAATTGTCTAACTCTAGACCTTGACTTAGAACAAGCTTTACACCACTGTGATCCTGCTAAAGACGAACAAGAGTAATCCGGATTCATTTGGAGCAAAAAAAAATGTATGCCATTTGGCCAAACTGCTTTTCGAACCAGTCCTGTTTTTGCCATCGAACCAGACCAGTGAGGAATGTTTTGATCCTGATCATAATACGAAAAATGTTAATCTGCATTTGTTGGCCAAAATGTCATTTAGGAAATGTCCAAAATACGTCAAAGCCTATATCCACAAAAAAAGCAAATTCACAATATCGGAGCTATTTCATACATGAAAGTGAATTTCATGGGTTGGACAAAAGGTGGTATATCGTCAAAAGGTTCTTATAGGTTAAACCTTTAGAAAAATTCAATTATATCTCACAGGCCAAGTTTCTGATAATGTAGTCAAAGATTATAGTGCCTATTGAAAACATTTAAGTAAAAAAAACTAACGATCGTGCAGCCAAACTGGGTGAACGCAGATGAGCAAATGAACCTCAAGATGCGTGCCAGCTTCACAACAAACATCTGACTTTTGACATTTAACATGTTCCTGTCAATAACCTTTTTTTTATATTTCCTAGATTGGAAAAATGTAAGCCATTTTCAAATCATTTGAAACTGTTTGACCAATTGTAAACCTGTCAAAGTTCTGGTTTTGAATCATAAGACGAAAATGTTTTACAATATTGCAAAGTTTTGGAATATCTGTCCATCGGTCAGGCTAGAATCAGCAAATTCAAAACTATCAAAAAGTCAACTTGACGATGAGGTTTATAATGCAAAGTGCCAATGAAAAAGTTTGTATTGTTAAGCACTTACTATTGACTTTGACTTAGAAAAGTTTTACTGAACTGCTAAACGTATATCATTTGTTTGGCAAAATTTAGCTTCCAAATACTTTTCAACTATCGGTGCCCATGAAAACATGAAAAATTTTACTTTCCTAATATCAAAAAATGTTATCTGGATTTGTTGGAAAAAATTAGAATGTTCGTGAAATACGTTAACTATATTTAAAAATCAACAAAATGCAGAATTGTGCTGCTAAAGATAAGTTTATGAAATTACAAATGTCATAATCGAAAGGTCATTGTTTATTGACAAGCTAGTGCTGAAAACTAAAATCAAAAAAAAAAACTAAAGTTCAGCCCAAGTAAGGCTAGAGCTTGAATGCAATGGAGCAATAAGGGCACCATCAAGTGCCGTCTTGGCAGCAACTAAAGTAAATTGAAATCCTAGACCCTTGAGCAAGCTTACACACTGAATCCCTGCTAGACGACAATTACGGTTTCTTTGAGCAAAATTGTACAATCCAAAACTATTTCGATGCCGGTTTTTGACAATTGAACCATTGCAAATTCTTTGAGAATATCATATTTGAATTTGAAATATTTGTTTGCAAATGGTCATATAAATGTCGTGACCAAATGGCAAGCCATAAATCCAAAAAAGTCAAACTTCACAAAATCGATGAGCATATGTGTCTACCATGCTGAAGGAGCATGCAGAGTTTCATGGAGATTGGACAAAGGTGGCGCTATAATCGTCAAAGGTTCATTGTTATTGTGTTCAGCACTTAGCGCTTTTTTTTTTTTTTTTTTTTTTTTTTTTTTTTTTTTTTTTTTTTTTTTTTTTTTTTTTTTTTTTTTTTTTTTTTTTTTTTTTTTTTTTTTTTTTTTTTTTTTTTTTTTTTTTTTTTTTTTTTTTTTTTTTTTTTTTTTTTTTTTTTTTTTTTTTTTTTTTTTTTTTTTTTTTTTTTTTTTTTTTTTTTTTTTTTTTTTTTTTTTTTTTTTTTTTTTTTTTTTTTTTTTTTTTTTTTTTTTTTTTTTTTTTTTTTTTTTTTTTTTTTTTTTTTTTTTTTTTTTTTTTTTTTTTTTTTTTTTTTTTTTTTTTTTTTTTTAGACCCTGTAGGTGGGTAACAACAAAGACATGCAATCCTGATTGGAAAGGGCTATATTCAAGGTCCTCAAGCTATAGTGTTAACCTTTGCTTGAACCAGACCTTTGCTTTAGAATAGCTTTACACTTTGTGATCCCTGGTTATGACGAACAAGACATATCTCGGATTGTTTGGAGCAAAAAAAATTGTAAGAATTTCAAATCCTATTTTGCAAACTGTCCTTTTGAAATCGGAACAAGACGTCAGAAGTTCTTGGATGATACAATAAAATCAAAAAATTTGAAATTCTGCATTTGTTGCTAACATGCTTAGGAAAGGTCCGTGACAAAAGGTCAAAAGCCTATAAATCTCAAAAGTCAAATTACCAAGATGAATATGTGTCATACCATGTGAAGAATAATTTAGAGATTGGAAAGTGGCTTAAGTCAAAAGGCTCATTTATTAGGGTTCAACACTTTATCTGAAAACCTTTGATTGCTATTTGAAAAAAAAAAAACCTAAAGCTCTGAGCCCAACTAGGCTAGAGATTACTGCCCATGGTAGCCTCAAAATGACAAATATACTCATGATTACAAAGATGACCCCGTTTGGCCCAAGTGCCTCGCAACAAAAGTCTAATTGCCATACCAGACCTTTGATTGATAAGCTTTTTACACCATTGATCATGTTGAAACATTGTTTCCTAGATTTCGATTTGAGAAAAAATGTTTGCCAATTTTGTCCAAAACCTATTTTGCGAATAGTCCCTGGTTTTGACCAATCGGAAACCAGACAGTCGGATGTCTTTGGATCTGAATATCATAATTGAAAAGTTGAATTCGCATTTGCTTGGATATGTCATTTAGGATGGTCGTGACAAATCGGTCAAGCTTAAACTACAAAAAAATAACTTCACCAAACGAGGCATATGTGTCATCCTGTGAAGGAGCATGCAGATTTCATGGAATTGGAAAAGGGGCGCTATAATCGTCAAAAGTCTCATCTTTTAGGTTTCAAGACTTAGTGAAACCTTTAATGCTATTTGAAAACCAACCTAAAGACAAGTGCAACCGTAGCCTGAGACTTAAATGCAAGCTTGTCAAATTTTTGGGACAACTATCGGTTATGACCCGTTGGCCAAGGGCAAGAACCAAGTAACTAAATGTCATTATCGAACTTTTGACGAGCTACTTTTTACAGTCTGTGACCATATAAACGAAAAGTATATCTGATTTCATTTGAGCAAAAAAAATTGTTATAGCCAATTTTGTCAAAACCTACTTTTGAGACTAGTCCTGGTTTGACCAAATCGGAACCAGACCATGAGGATTCTGAGTTGAATTCAATAATTATCGAAAAATGTTGAATTTGCATTTGTTGGCACATAACA
>JAZAVI010000947.1:0-52093 GCA_036326025.1 Chrosomus eos | reverse complement strand
TTTTAAAAATTTAAATTTTAACATTTTTAGTCTCTATTTTCATGTTTCTAGTACTTTTTTTTTTGATTACTGTATCTATTCCTTTAAAAGTACTATTTATTATTCATTAGCGACTAGTGCTTATTTTTAGATTAGTCCCTTATTCTTTAAATATTTTTTTTTTGAATATTTTATTAGTAGAAAAAGGGAATAATTTTATTTTTAAAATCTTTTAATAGTTACTATTATCTAAAATGTCTTTTTTTCTTTTTCTCCCCTCTTCTGAGCCAATTTTCCCCAAGTGGTTTTAACACGCTTGCATGTAATAATATGAAACTTGGTACACATATAGATCTCATCGATTCATATATCCTTTGTACTTTTACTTTTTACCCCAGCCCAACAGGAAGTCGGCTATTATGGTTTGTTTGAAAGCGTATGCCCCTGGAATTCGATATACAACTCCTAGAGAATTCAACCAATCGCCACGAAACTCAGTCAGCATGAAGTCAAGACATTGAGGATGAAAAATTGCCAGGGGATTTTTGATATCTCGAACGGTTTGGCCGTGGCGAGGAAACGAATTTATGGCGAATAATGGAAACAGGAAGTGTGTTATAACTTCTGCATACATTAACTGATCTTGATGAAACTTCAGCAGTGTGTTTGGTGTAAGTGTCCGATCACATGGATGTGACTATTGTGAGTCAAAGTTATAGCGCCACCAACTGGCAGCAGGAAGTGTGTCACTTCCTAAATGCTTTGAAATCACCCTCTTATTTTTACCCAATTTGCTTCAAACTTTATGTGTATAATGTAAACACACGGCAGATGTAGACCTGTGAAAGGATTATTGATATCTTAGATACTGTTGCCGTGGCAACGCATCAAACTTTAATATTCTTGTTTGATGCTTTTGATGCTCTGAGCCAATATGGCAAGCCGTTTTAACATTTAATCATTTTAACATACTAGTCTCTATTTTCATGCTACTAGTACTTATTTTTTAGATACTAGTATCTATTCCATTAAGTACTAGTACTTATTCATTAGCGACTAGTGCTTATTCTTTAGATACTAGTGCTTATTCTTTAGATATTCTTTTGAATACGTATTAGTAGCTAATGAATAAGTACTAGTATCTTTTAATAGTTACTATTATCTAAAATGTCATTTTCTCTCTCTCTCTCTCTGAGCCAATATGGCAAGCCGTTTTAACATTTAATCATTTTAACATACTAGTCTCTATTTTCATGCTACTAGTACTTATTTTTTAGATATTAGTATCTATTCCATTAAGTACTAGTACTTATTCATTAGCGACTAGTGCTTATTCTGTTTAGCATATTCAAAGTGCTTATTCAATTTGTATGCTTATTTATATTTTCAGAGCAGAAAATCCGATTTTTCTGCTTATTCAATATTGCATCTAAAATGTAAGTGACTTGACGTGTGTGTGTGTGTGGGTGTGTGTGTGTGTGTGTGTGTGTGTGGTGTGTTGTGTGTGTGTGTGTGTGGTGTGTGTGTGTGTGTGTGTGTGTGTGTGTGTGTGTGTGTGTGAGAGAGAGAGAGATTGTGTCTGTTACAGTGACAAGAGTTTTTAAGCCTTGTCTTTTTGGATATATATATATTTTTTATTAAAAAAAATGTGCATACAACCCATGTATTTTAAATGTATTGTTTGCTTTAAATTAAATTAAGATTGTACTGTATATTTGGTAATTGAACCTAAATAAATGTAAAATGAATGTGCTATATTTCAGATCAATATATTTGTTTTCCTTCATTTTAATCAACACTAACTTTATTCTCATCTGAATTATAAATAACTTATTTCTGTATAAAATAATAAATCCTGAATAATCCAGACCAACCAGAGCACACTATTTCTACAACATCATCAGTGCTGAAGCGGGACTACCAGAGCCGTTCGGCAGATAGCGAGCAGATATTTTGTCACGTCGTGCACAATAACCCTAAAGGGACCAGGGTGGCGGTGCCACCGGCTTTTATTATATATATATATATATATATATATATATATATATATATATATATATATATATAGCTGCGAGCAGCGATGAAGGGCCAAAGCCGGCGGTACCGCCACCCTGGTGCACCAGGGTTGCGGTGCCACCGGCTTGGGCCCGTAATCGCTGCTCGCAGCTATATATATATATATATATATATATATATATATTTATTATTATTATTATTATTTTTTACTACCTTTTGGACACTTTTGGAGGCCTTAACATGCTCAAAAACTCCTGACACTTTGCATACATGTCAGAACCCGCGGCCATCAGGGCCGGGCTGAAGATGGTACCCGTGCGTGGCAGGGGGGCTCGACAGCGCCCCCTGGAACGGGTCCGAAAACATGGTCCATAAATCAAACACGCTTGCATGTAATAATATGAAACTCGGTACACATGTAGATCTCATCGTTTCATATATACTTCACACTCTTACTTTTTACCCCAGCCCAACAGGAAGTCGGCTATTTAGGGTTGTTGGTAAAAACACGCAAAGGAATTTGAAGTACTCCTCCTAGAGAATTCAAACACACGGCACGAAACTCGGTCAGCGTGAAGTCAAGACATTGAGGATGAAAGTTTGCGAGGGGATTTTTGATATCTCGAACGGTTTGGCCGTGGCGAGGAAACAAAATTATGGCGAGAAACGTGAAACAGGAAGTGTGTCATAACTTCAGCATACATTAACTGATCTTGATGAAACTTCAGCAGTGTGTTCGTTCTAAGAGCCCGATCATATGGATGTGACTATTGTGAGTCAAAGTTATAGCGCCACCAACTGGCAGCAGGAAGTGTGTCACTTTCAAAATGCTTTGAAATCACCCTCTTATTTTTACCCGATTTGCTTCAAACTTCATTTGTATAATGTAAATACACGGCAGATGAAGACCTGTGAATGGATTCTTGATATCTTTGAAACTGTTGCTGTGGCAATCCATCAAACTTTAATATTCTTTTTGGATGCTTTTGAGACTCTTAGCATGCCTGAAATTGCTTAAAATTGCATGAAACTCGACAGACAGATCACATTTATTAGCCAGGTGACATGTGCATAGTTTCAGAAACGGGCGTGGTGCAGGGACTCAGTAGCGCCACCTTTTGACAAAAGTGGGGAGGTTAGTTTCATCTAGAGTTACAAAAATCTGTATTTATATAGTTCTCCTCCAGTCAGACAACTTTCTAATTTACAGTCATTAATAACAACCAAGAGGAAGTCAGATATTTTGGTTTGAATATGGTCATTTCTCTCTGAGCCTACGTCTCTGTGACTGCTGTCTGTGAGTGTGGGGAGGGGGAGGGGGAGTGGGGCTAGATTAACCATTTCACTGCTGTGTGGTTTGGCCTTCATTAAAAAAGAAAATAAATGTCTTAAGCCTTGTATTTTTTAAATACGTTTTTTTAATAAAGGCATATAACAGACATGCTGCATTTAATTTTTTTTAATAAAACATTGTTTTTTATGTTTTTCAAGCCATTTGATTTATGAGGACTTTTGAAATGTCCTCATAAACCACCCATAAGTTGTAATACCAGTGTAATACACGTCATTATACAAATTTGTGTCCTCATAAATCACATAAACCAACCCACACAAACCAACCCACACACACACACACAACACACACACACACCAAATTGACGGTGGGTGGCAATGGTATATTTAAAAGTGCATAATTGTAATATCTGCAAGGCACCCCTAGTCCAATCTTATTAAATGTATGCTTCATCTTTCATTTTAATTTGTAAATTTGATCAATAAATTCAATTATTTAGAATAATAAGATACTATATGGCTGTTACCCTAGGTAGGGCTGATCAAATTACATCATTTACATTGAAAAATAACAATGCATTAAATGATGTTATGAGATTGTTTTAAATATGAGTCAATTAAAAATCGTTGGAAAGAATGATACTTTTAAACATAACACTGAACCGTCACTAGGTGTCGCCAGGCTACCGTCTTAATGAGCGAGTCATTGATTCATTCGTTCAAACGATTCGTTCGAACGACTGAGTCATTCATGAATGAGACAGGTATGGATTGGTCATTGAATCTAGGGTTTGCGATGTCTACCAATTTGGCATCAGACGATGTGTACAGTGAAACATCGCGATGGACGATGATATCGGGAGGAGGGTCGGGGCTAACGTTTTAATTTTTCACTTAAGCAATAAGCCCCGCAAAGCCGTGTTTTACAGTGGATTTAGAACAGCTAAGGGGCGTAGGCACAACGCGGAGATATTTTCCTCTACATCTCATCAGCCATTTTGATTTCGGCACGCTCTGAGTCTGCAGCAGCTGACCACTAGGAGCGAATGTACATGATGTACAATGTACACGTGACAGAGCAGCCAGATCCAGACTGTGCTTTCGCGCTGTGGCTGGCGCTGAGCCAGAGACAGACGCGTTCAGTGCTTGTCATATTATATCACAACTATTCAGTGTTTTTAACCACATAATGTTTATTTTAGGTTTCAGACATTTAAATGCATATAACTTATAGCAAAACAATACATTTATAGTTTGTAAAATACACAATGGTGTCTATGGAAGCAGCCATAACAACCCATTCAAATATATTTGCCGACGGATTTTTATTCATATCAGACACACAGTGTAAGTAACTATAAAGTTAACTCTATTCTTCTACCAGTTCACCGGCCATGTATTTCGGGAGAAACTGTTTTTTAAACGACAAAACAAACTCACTTACACACATTTGAGAATCAGAATAGAAGATAGTTAATGACATGGTAACCAGGTTTGTTAATATTTATAAATAAAAGCGCTAACGTTACATGTCTATTTTGGCTGTGGTGAATCACGTGCCAAGCATGATGCGTCACCATGGAAACATGGGGGGGGGGGGGGGGATCGCGATGCTGGCTTAAAGCAAAGAGGCACAAGAGGCGAAACTCTGATGCTTTTCTGGTAACAGCCACTAGGTGGCGCTTCGGGAGCGCGGCCGCCATTTTGGGATGAATATTCCAACGGGAGTTACTGGACAACAGCACAGATAACAGTTTTTTGAGGTAGTTTTTTCTTGCATTATAGAATATTTCCATTTTATGCAACTTTACACATTTACTACTATTATTAGTTACCAACTCCACTTGGCCAGAAATATATTTTGTACGTTTTAATCCCCTGGATCATGCTACAAACATGATGATCTTATGGAACATTATGCATTGCTGTGTCCGTTATCCTATAATTGCCACAATTTTGTACAGTGGCTGTGTGTTTTTGTTTACATAGTCTTGCTTTAACGGTCATTAATATACGATAAAAGAAGTTTACTGTAAAGCTGTTTCTATTGCTGTTGTATAGGCCTAATAGTTGTACAAATAGAGAGTTTGTAGGCCTAATACTGTATACGTGTAGTTGTAGCCATTAAATAAGCGCATTTAGTTTCATATTTGTTCAAATATTATAATGTTTTTTTTCCCATATTGATTATGAAAAGTGAACAGCATGAGTATGATATCGGGAGACATGAAGTGGCTCATACATGATTTTGACTCATTAGCCTACGCTGTGTTTTGTAGAAAGCCTTTCTTTAAAATTAATTTCGTTTTGTTTCTTATTTTTATCTTATTTTTATTTTTTTTAAATTTAATCGGCTGGATTTAATAAATGGCAAATATAGCAGACATAATCATGACATCCGGCGCCGGCGCTCGTCTTGAGCGAATCTCATCATAAATTAACCGAAATATGCCTCAGACATGAGAAATATAGAAAGCTTGCAACTAAATATTTAAACGAAAACTATTCCAAACGAAAAGAAATAGGCTACTCTCTGATTATGTTGCACACTCACATATGTTGAAATAACGAGATATTATGTTGAAATAACATTATAAATAATACATCTTTAAATATATTTGATTAAATGCTGAATGTTGTTCTTATTCAATTTAGTAAAATTAAAACTTTAGTTGTGATAATTAAAATGATTGAATATTAAATATCGAAGTTTTGCTCATTTAATAATAGTAGCACAATATGGCTATAAGTGCGCAGCTCCCCCTGTCAATGATCTAGCACCCCCTCGGCACCTGCGTTAAAAAATCTGGCGCTGCCTCCTCTTTTTACATAATTATTTCAACCTAAAAATGACCTCTGCACTGGGCTAAATATATGGCTTTCACCCCAAAATGGCGGAAGCGTAGCGCTGCTGCTGGGCGCTGGTGTTGCAATGGAACGTTCTATTGGCTTTCACTTCTTGTAAATATACGTTCTTTGCTTAAAGTCCCCATGAACCGGAAGTTGCAAACGGCTTTTCTCCAGTGCTGTGACGTATTTCCGAGAGAAACGGAATACTTATGAGGCAAAATAGTGAGCGTGGCTTTTTTTTTCCAACTAGCACCTGATTGGATCTTGAAAAATGCACCTCCTCGCCATCTCTCCTTTCACACGCTGTATGCCTGTCTACTGTCAGTTGGAGGGGCGTGATTACGGATGTTAAGCAGACACCCAAACCATCAAGCCTACGTCATCGGGCAAGGTCCTCCAGTGCAGAGGGGAGGGGCATTTTCAGAATTTGATTAAAGATTACGAAGCCAAAAAATTTTTTTGTGTGGATTGACTTGCACGGATGAATTGTTCACCACAAAACGATCAATTTAGGCAAACAAAGTAAGTATGGTCAATTTTGATTTCATGGGGACTTTAACATCGTGATGTCTGTCAGCCATCACGATGGACGATGATATCGTCAATCTTTGAGTAAACCAATTTGTCCAAAATGCTGAATCATTCAGTAATGAGAAAACATGTTGCTGTGAGATGCGCAATGGTTCTGCTGTGATCTTTGTTTAACTATTTTCGCTGCTGAAAAAGAAAAACCGTCAATATTGCATCTAAAATGTAAGTGACTTGACGTGTGTGTGGTGTGTGTGTGTGTGTGTGGTGTGTGTGTGTGTGTGTGTGTGTGTGTGTGTGGAGAGAGAGTGTGTGTGTTACAGTGAAAAGAGTTTAACCCTTTAAGGCAGTGGATCTCAATCCTGGTCCTAGAGAGCCACTGCTCTGCATAGTTTGTATGTCTCCCTCATTTAACACACCTGATTCAGATCATCAGCTGGTTAGGAAAGAGCTTTATTAACTGAAGTGGGTGTGTCAGATAAAGGAGACATATAAAATGTGCAGAGAAGTGGCACCCATAGGACCAAGATTGAGAACCACTGCTTTAAGGCCTTGTCTTTTTTGGATATATCTTCTTTTTTTTTTATGTGCATACAACCCATATATTTTAAATGTATTGTTTGCTTTAAATTAAATTAAGATTGTATGTTTGGTAATTGAACCTAAATAAATTTAAAATTAATGTGCTATATTTCAGATCAATATAATTGTTTTCTTTCATTTTAATCAACACTAACTTTATTCTCTATCTGTATTATAAATAACTTATTTCTGCATAAATTAAAAAATCCCCAATAATCCAGACCAACCAGAGCGCACTAATTCTACAACATCATCAGTGCTGAAGCGGAACTACCAGAGCCGTTCGGCAGATAGCGAGCAGATATTTTGTGTCACGTCGTGCACAATAACCCTAAAGGCACCAGGCTGGCGGTGCCACTGGCTTTATATATATATATATATATAATATATATATATATATATATTATATATATATATATATATATATATATATATATATATATATATATATATATAAGGGATGCACCGATACCACTTTTTTTCATTTTTGGTACTCACCGATACCGATACGGTAACCGATAACTGTATTTTTAATTTTCAGTTAATTTTCAATTCATGCATTTGTAATTTTTAAATGTATTGGTAGAGAAACCAAATAATATCAATCATATTAGTTGTTTATTAAATTTAAACTTAATTAGTTCAACAAATATATATTTCATGCACTGTATATTTATTACTGCATAAATTAAATATATATGGATCTTTTTGTAAAGTTGATAGAGGTAGCCTATTTAGCCAAGAGCAGAGAGTAATTTATTTGTCCTTTGTTTGATTAACATTAAAACACAGCAGCAGATTTATTAAAGTGCCGCCCCTTTAAGGCCGAACGCACACAAACGCACGGACGCCATTTGAATTATACTGTCTACGTTCACTTGAGATATATAACAGACTTTTACTAGAATACTCGCCAATGTGTTTTTACATAGATTTGTGTGAATTCGTCCGTACAAGCGCAATGCGTGAAAGACTTCCATTCAGTTTTTCCCGCGCTGTCTGGTGGTTTTCGGGCGCGCGCTGTGGATGTTTGAAGTTCATGGAAATTCTTGACCTGCAAATGTCCTGTAATAATGTAGGCTACCACTCGTTAAACATAAGTAAGGTAACAGTTCATGTTTTACTTACATATACGATTTAGTTTTAATCCAAATAACACGTGCTGAGTGAATGATCCGCAATCAACAGCATTCAACAGAAGTGCTCTCTCTCTCTCTCTCTCTCTCTCTCTCTCTCTCTCTCTCTCTCTCTCTCTCTCTCTCTCTCTCTCTCTCTCTCTCGTCAGTTAACGTTATTAATAAGCTACATGCCTCGTTTTACTTGATTTGCCATTGACATCCGACTGAACTACAAACTTTCCACTGACGTCTGTGAAAAAGGGTTGCGCTCGACCAGCTCGCGCGTCTGTGTCGTAGCGCGCTCAATCCTCTCCGTGTTTTTCTCTTATCAGCTTGCGCACCATATAGTTAAATAGACGACGCGTTAATATATTATGTTTAATATTCCACTGATAAGATACATTTATTTCATATACAGCCTTCTTTTTTTATCCCCATTATAATTTCTGACACTGTACACATGCTGCCTGGTATCGGTTGTTGGTATCGGGGCATTTTTACGAGTACGAGTACAAGTACATGAGCTCAGTATCGGGCCGATACCGATACTGGTATCGGTATCGGTGCATCCCTAATATATATATATATATATATATATATATATATATATATATATATAAATATAGCTGCGAGCAGCGATGAAGGGCCAAAGCCGACGGTAGCGCCACCCTGGTGCACCAGGGTTGCGGTGCCACCGGCTTGGGCCCGTAATCGCTGCTCGCAGCTATATTTATTATTATTCTTCTTCTTCTAATTATTTTTTTACTACCTTTTGGACACTTTTGGAGGCCTTAACATGCTCAAAAACTCCTGAAACTTTGCACACATGTCAGAACCCGCGGCCATCAGGGCCGGGCAGAAGATGGTACCCGGGCGTGGCAGGGGGGCTCGACAGCGCCCCCTGGAACGGGGTCCGAAAACATGGTCCATAAATCAAACACGCTTGCATGTAATAATATGAAACTCGGTACACATGTAGATCTCATCGTTTCATATATACTTCGCACTCTAACTTTTTACCCCAGCCCAACAGGAAGTCGGCTATTTAGGCTTGTTTGGAAAACGCATGCAAAGGAATGTGAAACACTCCTCCTAGAGAATTCAAACACACGGCACGAAACTCGGTCAGCGTGAAGTCAAGACATTGCGGATGAAAGTTTGCGAGGGGATTTTTGATATCTCGAACGGTTTGGCCGTGGCGAGGAAACGAAATTATGGCGAGAAACGTGAAACAGGAAGTGTGTCATAACTACTGCATACATTAACTAATCTTGATGAAACTTCAGCAGTGTGTTCGTTGTAAGAGCCCGATCACATGGATGTGACTATTGTGAGTCAAAGTTATAGCGCCACCAACTGGCAGCAGGAAGTGTGTCACTTTCAAAATGCTTTTAAATCACCCTCTTATTTTTACCCGATTTGCTTCAAACTTCATGTGCATAATGTAGACACATGCCAGATGTAGACCTGTGAAAGGATTATTGATATCTTAGACACTGTTGCCATGGCAATGCATCAAACATTAATATTCCTTTTTTTAAGCTTTTTCATGCTTTTTTATGTTTTCGGGCACTTTTGGGGTTCTTAACGTGCTCGAAAACTCTTGAAACTTTGCACACAGGACAAAACCCGCGGCCATCAGGGCCAGGCTGAAGCTGGTACCCGGGCGTGGCAGGGGGGCTCGACAGGCCCCCTTGAACGGGTCCGACAATTTGGTCCATATATCCAACACGCTTTACCCTATTTGCTTCAAACTTGATGTGTATAATGTAGACACAAGCCAGATGTAGACCTGTGAAAGGATTGTTGATATCTTAGATGCTGTTGCCGTGACAACGCATCAAACTTTAATATTCTTTTTGGATACTTTTGAGATTCTTAGCGCACTTTTGGGGCCCTTAACATGCTCAAAAACTCTTGAAACTTTGCACACGGGTCAGAAACCGCGGCCATCAGGGCCGGGCTGAAGCTGGTACCCGGGCGTGGCAGGGGGGCTCGACAGCGCCCC
This sequence comes from Chrosomus eos, assembly GCA_036326025.1. NCBI lineage: Eukaryota > Metazoa > Chordata > Actinopteri > Cypriniformes > Leuciscidae > Chrosomus > Chrosomus eos. The sequence goes on along the minus strand of JAZAVI010000947.1, from coordinate 41,719 downwards.
CTGGAACGGGGTCCGAAAACTTGGTCCATAAATCAAACAGGCTTTACCCGATTTGCTTCAAACTTGATGTGTATAATGTAGACACATGCCAGATGTAGACCTGTGAAAGGATTGTTGATATCTTAAATGCTGTTGCCGTGACAACGCATCAAACTTTAATATTCTTTTTGGATACTTTTGAGATTCTTAGCACACTTTTGGGGCCCTTAACATGCTCAAAAACTCTTGAAACTTTGCACACGGGTCAGAAACCGCGGCCATCAGGGCCGGGCTGAAGCTGGTACCCGGGCGTGGCAGGGGGGCTCGACAGCGCCCCCTGGAACGGGGTCCGAAAACTTGGTCCATAAATCAAACATGCTTGCATGTAATAATATGAAACTTGGTACACATATAGATCTCATCGATTCATATATCCTTTGTACTTTTACTTTTTACCCCAGCCCAACAGGAAGTCGGCTATTATGGTTTGTTTGAAAGCGTATGCCCTGGAATTCGATATACTACTCCTAGAGAATTCAACCAATCGCCACGAAACTCAGTCAGCATGAAGTCAAGACATTGAGGATGAAAAAGTGCCAGGGGATTTTTGATATCTCGAACGGTTTGGCCGTGGCGAGGAAACGAATTTATGGCGAATAATGGAAACAGGAAGTGTGTTATAACTTCTGCATACATTAACTGATCTTGATGAATCTTCAGCAGTGTGTTCGCTGTAAGAGCCCGATCACATGGATGCGACTATTTTGAGTCAAAGTTATAGCGCCACCAACTGGCAGCAGGAAGTGTGTCACTTCCTAAAGGCTTTGAAATCACCCTCTTATTTTTACCCGATTTGCTTCAAACTTTATGTGTATAATGTAGACACACGGCAGATGTAGACCTGTGAATGGATTCTTGATATCTTTGAAACTGTTGCTGTGGCAAGCCATCAAACTTTAATATTCTTTTTGGATGCTTTTGAGACTCTTAGCATGCCTGAAATTGCTTAAAATTGCATGAAACTCGACAGACAGATCACATTTATTAGCCAGGTGACATGTGCAAAGTTTCAGAAACGTGCGTGGTGCAGGGACTCAGTAGCGCCACCTTTTGACAAAAGTGGGGGGGTTAGTTTCATCTAGAGTTACAAAAATCTGTATTTATATAGTTCTCCTCCAGCCAGACAACTTTCTAATTTACAGTAATTAGTAACAACCAAGAGGAAGTCAGATATTTTGGTTTGAATATGATCATTTCTCTCTGAGCCTACGTCTCTGTGCTTGCTGTCTGTGTGTGTGTCTGTGAGTGTGGGGAGGGGAGGGGGAGTGGGGCTAGATTAACCATTTCACTGCTGTGTGGTTTGGCCTTCATTAAAAAAGGAAATAAATGTTTAAGCCTTGTATTTTTTAAATACGTTTTTTTAATAAAGTAAAGGCATATAACAGACATGCTGCATTTAAATTTTTTTAATAAAACATTGTTTTTTATGTTTTTTCAAGCCATTTGATTTATGAGGACTTTTGAAATGTCCTCATAAACCACCCATAAGTTGTAATACCAGTGTAATACACATGCCATTATACAAATTTGTGTCCTCATAAATCACATAAACCAACCCACACACACATCAAATTGACGGTGGGTGGCAATAGTATATTTAAAAGACTTGATGTGTGTGTGTGTGTGTGTGTGTGTGTGTGTGTGTGTGTGTGTGGTGTGTGTGTGTGTGAGAGTGAGAGAGAGAGAGAGAGAGAGAGAGAGAGGAGAGAGAGAGAGAGAGAGAGAGAGAGCATAATATATATATATATATTTTTTTTTTCATGTGCTTGTCCTCCGGACAAGTAAATCTGTCATTCACTTGTCTAAGAAAAAAGTTGCTTGTCCGGATTTATTTATTTATTTATTTATTTATTTCTGAAGCAATATTCTCATCAGTGTTCAATCAGCTTTGATATTTAAATCGGCATATTGTAATATCTGCATTGAATGTTGTGGATATTGACTAAGAATATTGAATATTATGTATGTTATCAATCACCCTAAATGCAATACGGTGTTAGTTATATATCTTAAAGTGCGATACTGTCGCATAATAGTGTCCCATGAAGGGCATCCCCTCCCCCAATATTATTAAATGTCCTATTAGTGTCTTATTATTCTAAATAATTGAATTTATTGATCAAATTTAGGAATTTAAAATGAAAGATGAAGCATAGGCTACTGTTACCCTAGGTAGGGCTGATCAAATTAAATCTTTTTACACTGAAAAATTACAATTGCATAAAATAATGTTATGAAATTGATTTAAATGTACAAATAAGAAACAGTGGAAAGAAGTATACTAGGCTACTTATAAACATAACACTAAATTGCCAATAGGTGGCGGCAGGCGGCCGTATTAATGAGTGAGTCATTTATTCATTCATTCAAACGATTCGTTTAAACGGTTGATTCATTCAAGAATGAGACAGATGTTTAGGAATGGCTCATTGAATCTTTGACTCAACCGAACCGATTCGGGTCAAAATGCTGAATCATTCAGTAATGAAAACAATGAGTGTTCCTGTGAGATGCGCCGTGGTTCTGCTGTGATTTTTGTTTGGAACATTTTCGCTGCTGGAACAGAAGAAAAACAGCCAATATTACATCTAAAATGTAAGTGACTACATTTTAACTGTTTATTGAACTGTTGTAGGAAATCAATGTCACATTTTGATATAGTATTCAGGAAAAATAATTGAGGCTGCTTAACACATATGTTAAAATATAGAAACTCCACATTTAGATTTTTAGAGGCAGTTACAGTATGTTGTTAACTGAGTGTGTGTGTGTGTGTGCTGCGCTCATATAGATTTCTCCTCGAGAGGCTGCGCGAGCGTCAACAGCGCAACCTATTTATTATCCACAATCGATCGCAACAACATACAATAAATGTAATAAAATCAGAATCATTCTCTCGGTTTAGTGATTCCCTAGTTATGTATTTTGTTTGTTATTGATGTTCTAATCAGGCTACTTGACTTGTCCCGTTCGGGCAAGTAAAATTCTCTTTTACTTGTCCTTCAAAAATCCATTTGTCCCGGACAAGCGGACAAGTTAGACAGGCTCTGGAGATACGAAGTCTCTATTTTCATGCTACTACTAGTACTTATTTTTTTAGATATTAGTATCTATTCCATTAAGTACTAGTACTTATTCATTAACGACTAGTGCTTATTCTGTTTAGAATATTCAAAGTGCTTATTCAATTTGCATGCTTATTTATATTCTCAGAGCAGAAAATTCGATTTTTCTGCTTATTAAATATTGCATCTAAAATGTAAGTGACTTGACGTGTGTGTGTGTGTGTGTGTGTGTGTGTGTGTGTGTGAGAGAGAGAGAGATTGTGTCTGTTACAGTGACAAGAGTTTTTAAGCCTTGTCTTTTTGGATATATATATATATATATATATATATATATATATATATATATATATATATAAATATATATATATATATATATATTATATATATATATATATATATTTTTTTTATTTTTTTTTATTTTATTTTAATGTGCATACAACCCATGTATTTTAAATGTATTGTTTGCTTTAAATTAAATTAAGATTGTATGTTTGGTAATTGAACCTAAATAAATGTAAAATGAATGTGCTATATTTCAGATCAATATATTTGTTTTCCTTCATTTTAATCAACACTAACTTTATTCTCATCTGAATTATAAATAACTTATTTCTGTATAAAATAATAAATCCTGAATAATCCAGACCAACCAGAGCACACTATTTCTACAACATCATCAGTGCTGAAGCGGGACTACCAGAGCCGTTCGGCAGATAGCGAGCAGATATTTTGTGTCACGTCGTGCACAATAACCCTAAGGCACCAGGGTGGCGGTGCCACCGGCTTTATATATATATATATATATAATATTAATATATATATATATATATATATATATATTATATATATATATATATATATATTAGTGCTGGGCCGTTATCGGCGTTAACGTGCTGCGTTAACGTGAGACTCTTATCGCGCGATAAAAAAAATATCGCCGTTAATCTAAGTTGGGTTGGGATCATAAATAGCATTTTCGAATATCGTTATTTTCGCGCAATTCTAGTGTGTAGTATGACATACATACTTGACGCCGTGCCTACTGTCACAGATCGCGCAGCAGGGTATTTTCCTGTCAGGGACACAAGGTGTACTTTTACTTTGTTATGTTGGGCGACGTCCCTCTCGTTACTTTATGTTAATGCAATACGTTGTTAAATGAGTTCATTCCAAGTGCGCTGTATCCTTTGTATGGGCATGAGCGATGCTCATTTACAAATGAATCACTCTTTTGAGTCGGTTCTGTTCAAAGACTTCATCAAACAAGTTGTCAGATCTGTTAAATCGGTTCGCGAATCAGTTGATCTGTTCAGTTCCTCACGCACAATTCACACTCGAGGAGTCGTAAGTAGGAAGATTTAAGAACATCAAGAGTGTTGGATGAAGTGGCCGTGGATCTACAGTTTAGTCTAGTGAAAGCAAATCTGCAAATGCATCATATCTTTGCCAGCGATGAAGATCTTTATTAGTTGAACGTCTTCGTAAACTGTCCGTGAATGAATGATTCCACAGGACGATACATTCGAGTTCATTTCATTCAGGTAATACATTTTACAACCAAACAGATTATTACACCACGATAGCACTACTAAAAAGTATGACATTATCCGGTTTTTGGACATAACAGTTACATTAATTTATAGGCTACAAAAAAACGTTTCAGGGCGTCGGTGCACTGGTTAACAGGTTTAAATAAGCTACCATTGTCCACAGTTTATGAAATGAACACCCGCCGTCCCGCGGTAATGTGCGTGTATTGCGCAGTGGCATAATCACACGAATAGTTTACATTGATTGAAACTAATTTGTTTTAAAAAGGAGGCTATTGCAGTAACAAGGCAGGTTCACTATAAATCATTATGACATATGATGACATTATTTTTTGATCTAACGAGCATTGGCGATGCAAAAACGGACTGTCGTGCGCATTGTTTTTTTTTTCTTCCAATTACTATGTTAAAAAACCCCGAAGAAAACATGTTACTTGTTCAATTAATAAACAGTTTGTTTGATGACAAATCGCTAAAGATGAAATTGGCCTCCCTTTCTGTCATTGCGTTTTTTTTTTTTTTTTTTTTTTTTAACGATATTCGACTTTTGCTCCTCGATTGTCAAATGGCATTTTTGGCAGAAATGCACATCCCTATGCGAGATGAACTATTCTCAAAGACTTACTTTTAGTCATTATTTGGGTAGCACACATATTATAAATGCCTTCGGGAGAATTCAAATGAGCCATTTTAATCTAGATTAATCTAGATTAATTTTAAAATTAATCTAGATTAATCTAGATTAAAAAAATTAATCTATGCCCACCTCTAATATATATATATTATATATAAAAATATAGCTGCGAGCAGCGATGAAGGGCCAAAGCCGGCGGTACCGCCACCCTGGTGCACCAGGGTTGCGGTGCCACCGGCTTGGGCCCGTAATCGCTGCTCGCAGCTATATTTATTATTATTATTATTATTATTATTTTTCTTCTACCTTTTGGACACTTTTGGAGGCCTTAACATGCTCAAAAACTCCTGAAACTTTGCACACATGTCAGAACCCGCGGCCATCAGGGCCGGGCTGAAGATTGTACCCGGGCGTGGCAGGGGGCTCGACAGCGCCCCCTGGAACGGGGTCCGAAAACATGGTCCATAAATCAAACACGCTTGCATGTAATAATATGAAACTCGGTACACATGTAGATCTCATTGTTTCATATATACTTCGCCATCTAACTTTTTACCCCAGCCCAACAGGAAGTCGGCTATTTAGGGTTGTTTGGAAAACGCATGCAATGGAATGTGAAACACTCCTCCTAGAGAATTCAAACACACGGCACGAAACTCGGTCAGCGTGAAGTCAAGACATTGAGGATGAAAGTTTGCAAGGGGATTTTTGATATCTCGAACGGTTTGGCCGTGGCGAGGAAATGAAATTATGGCGAGAAACGTGAAACGGAAGTGTGTTATAACTTCAGCATACATTAACTGATCTTGATGAAACTTCAGCAGTGTGTTCGTTGTAAGAGCCCGATCACATGGATGTGACTATTGTGAGTCAAAGTTATAGCGCCACCAACTGGCAACAGGAAGTGTGTCACTTCCAAATAGCTTTTAAATCACCCTCTTATTTTTACCCGATTTGCTTCAAACTTCATGTGCATAATGTAGACACATGCCAGATGTAGACCTGTGAAAGGATTATTGATATCTTAGACACTGTTGCCATGGCAATGCATCAAACATTAATATTCCTTTTTTTAAAGCTTTTTCATGCTTTTTTATGCTTTCGGGCACTTTTGGGGTTCTTAACGTGCTCGAAAACTCTTGAAACTTTGCACACAGGACAAAACCCACGGCCATCAGGGCCAGGCTGAAGCTGGTACCCGGGCGTGGCAGGGGGGCTCAACAGCGCCCCCTTGAACGGTCCGAACAATTTGGTCCATATATCCAACACGCTTTACCCTATTTGCTTCAAACTTGATGTGTATAATGTAGACACAAGCCAGATGTAGACCTGTGAAAGGATTGTTGATATCTTAGATGCTGTTGCCGTGACAACGCATCAAACTTTAATATTCTTTTTGGATACTTTTGAGATTCTTAGCGCACTTTTTGGGGCCCTTAACATGCTCAAAAACTCTTGAAACTTTGCACACGGGTCAGAAACCGCGGCCATCAGGGCCGGGCTTGAAGCTGGTACCCGGGCGTAGCAGGGGGGCTCGACAGCGCCCCCTGGAACGGGGTCCGAAAACTTTGTCCATAAATCAAACAGGCTTAACCCGATTTGCTTCAAACTTGATGTGTATAATGTAGACACACGCCAGATGTAGACCTGTGAAAGGATTGTTGATATCTTAGATGCTGTTGCCCGTGACAATGCATCAAACTTTAATATTCTTTTTGGATACTTTTGAGACTCTCAGCGCACCTTTGGGACCCTTAACGTGCTCAAAAATCTTGAATCTTTGCACCACGGGTCAGAACCGCGGCCATCAGGGCCGAGCTGAAGCTGGTACCCGGGCGTGGCAGGGGGGGCTCGACAGCGCCCCCTGGAACGGGGTCCGAAAACTTGGTCCATAAATCAAACACGCTTGCATGTAATAATATGAAACTTGCTACACATATAGATCTCATCGATTCATATTCCTTTGTACTTTTACTTTTTACCCCAGCCCAACAGGGAAGTCGGCTATTTGGTTTGTTTGAAAGCGTATGCCCTGGAATTCGATATACTACTCCTAGAGATTCAACCAATCGCCACGAAACTAGTCAGCATGAAGTCAAGACATTGAGGATGAAAAATTGCCAGGGATTTTTGATATCTCGAACGGTTTGGCCGTGGCGAGGAAACGAATTTATGGCGAATAATGGAAACAGGAAGTGTGTTATAAACTTCTGCATACATTAACTGATCTTGATGAAACTTCAGCAGTGTGTTCGGTGTAAGTGTCCGATCACATGGATGTGACTATTGTGAGTCAAAGTTATAGCGCCACCAACTGCAGCAGGAAGTGTGTCACTTCCTAAATGCTTTGAAATCACCCTCTTATTTTTACCCAATTTGCTTCAAACTTTATGTGTATAATGTAAACACACGGCAGATGTAGACCTGTGAAAGGTTTTATTGATATCTTAGATACTGTTGCCGTGGCAACGCATCAAACTTTAATATTCTTGTTTGATTGCTTTTGATGCTCTGAGCCAATATGGCAAGCCGTTTTAACATTTATCATTTTAACATACTAGTCTCTATTTTCATGCTACTAGTACTTATTTTTTAGATACTAGTATCTATTCCATTAAGTACCTAGTACTTATTCATTAGCGACTAGTGCTTATTCTTTAGATACTAGTGCTTATTCTTTAGATATTCTTTTGAATACGTATTAGTAGCTAATGAATAAGTACTAGTATCTTTTAATAGTTACTATTATCTAAAATGTCATTTTCTCTCTCTCTCTCTCTCTCTCTGAGCCAATATGGCAAGCCGTTTTAACATTTAATCATTTTAACATACTAGTCTCTATTTTCATGCTACTAGTACTTATTTTTTAGATATTAGTATCTATTCCATTTAAGTACTAGTACTTATTCATTAGCGACTAGTGCTTATTCTGTTTAGAATATTCAAAGTGCTTATTCAATTTGTATGCTTATTTATATTTTCAGAGCAGAAAATCCGATTTTTCTGCTTATTCAATATTGCATCTAAAATGTAAGTGACTTGACTTGACTTGACGTGTGTGTGGTGTGTGTGTGTGTGTGTGTGGTGTGTGTGTGTGTGTGTGTTGTGGGTGTGTGTGTGTGTGTGTGTGTGTGTGTGTGTGTGTGTGTTGTGTGTGTGTGTGTGTGTGTGTGTTAGGGCTGTCACTTTTTTATTCGATTATTCGAATATGCATTCGAATATGACGTGAATATCCGAAATCGAATATAAATAAACTATCCGGGTTTTTAAAGTGCCATGTTTTGCGCATTTTTTCTAGTCTATCATTTGCTTTTTATTTTTGTTTGCCATCTCATCAGTAGCGGCCGCTCTAAACATTTTGGTAGCGTAAGCCCTGCCAAAATCAAGCGAATAATAGCCAATATAGCCAGCTTGTTTTGAAAATGGAAGATAAAAGACAAGACGAAAGAAACCGCGCTATAATTCCTGCCTATTACACACACACACACACACACACACACACACACACACACACACACACACACGACCCACAGAAAAGACGCGTGTAAGTCTTTTGCGCTTTCACTCTTTCGGGCTTGAACAAACCATAACAACACAAATTATGTCAAATGAATGTAAGAGCAGTCTTAAATTATTTAAAATAAAGCCTTAAATGAACGTAGAGAATTTGCGAGAAAATGGGGCGTGTCAGACCATTCGTGGGCAGTCGCGTTCCCCTTCCCAAAAGGGGGTTTAAAGTGTCAAAGAAAAAGGTAAAAGGAAAATTAAAACACCCAACCGGCGCCCGGGGATTATTTAGGGTAGAATGTGTGTATCATGAATATAATGTACTTCCCGTTCTTTTTAACACTCCCCGGGCGAAGGTTCTTCACCAAAAAAAAAACTCTTTATAAGGAATTAACACGACGCGACCAATAGGGCCTGAGGTTTTGGGTTGTTCTTAATTTTACTTTTCTGTAAAAAAATTTTTTTCGATATTTGCTTTAAATTTTTGATATCCTTCAATGTATTTTCTCAAAAGTGACAGCCCAGTGTGTTTTGTGTGTGTGTGTGAAAGGGAGAGAGGAGAGGAATTGTGTCTGTTACGTGAAAGATTTTTAACCTTGTCTTTTTGGATATATAATTTTTTTTTAAAAAAAATGTGCAACAACCCATGTTTTTAAATTATTTTTTTCTTTAAATTAAAAAGTTGTAATTTGGTAATTTTAAAACCCAAATAAATGAAAATAAAGGCTATATTTTGATCAATAATTTTTTTCCTTCATTTTAAAAAACACTAATTTTTATTCTCTTAAATTTAAATAACTTTTTTCTGTAAAAAAAAAAAAACCCCAAAAACCAAAACCCCAACCAAGCCCACAAATTTTAAAAAAACATCATTCTAAAGGGGGAAAAAAACCAAACCCCCCTTTGGGCCCAGATCCGGCGGGATATTTTGTGTCACTGGGCCACAAAAACCCAAAAGGGCCCCCCGGGGGTGGCGATCCCCCCGGGTTTTAAAAATTTTATACAAAAAAATTTAAAATTTATTAAAAAAAATTTTTAGGAATTTAAAAAAAAAGTTTAAGCGGGGGCCCCTACTGCCCCCCCTTAGGTAGGGCTAAAAAAAAATTTAAAAAATTTTTAAAACCAAAAAAAAAATTTAAACAATTGCATAAAAAAATTTTTTTAAAAAATTTTTTTTAAAAAATGTACAAATAAAAACGGGGGAAAGAAGTATATTGGGCTATTTAAAAAACAAAAAAAAAAAAATTTGCCAAAGGGGGGCGGCAGGGGGCCCCTTTAAAAAGGGTGCCCCCTTTAAATTTTTCATTCAAACGTTTTTTTTAAAAAAGGGTTTTTTTCCCCTTAAAAAAAGAGACAGATTTTTTGGGAAGGTTTATTGAATTTTTAAAAAAAAAACCAAACCCGTTTCGGGAAAAAAGCTAATCTTTCAGTAGTAAAAAAAAAAAAAATTTTTCCTGTGAGACCCCCGGGGGGTTTTCTGTAAAAATTTTTTTTGGAACTATTTTCGCTGCTGGAACAGAAAAAAAAAAACCCAAATTTTAAAAAAAATTTCAAAAAGTAAGGGGACTAAATTTTAATTTTTTATTGAATTTTTGGGGGGGAAAAAAAAAGGGCTTTTTTGGAATGGAATTCGGGAAAAAAAAATTGGGGAGACTGTTAAAAAAATTTTAAAATATTGAACCTCCACATTTAGATTTTTAGAGGTTTTTTACAGTTTTTTGTTAACTGAGTGTTGGGTTGGGGCGCCCCAAAAAAATTTCTCCTAAAGGGGCTGCGCCCCCCCCAAACACCCAACCTTTTATTTCCCCAAATCGATGCAAAAAAAATAAAAAAAAAAAAAATAAAATCAAATCATTTCTTTTTTTAGGGTTTCCCTATTTTTTTAAAATTTTTTTTGTTATTGATGTTTAATCGGGTTTACTTATTTGTCCGGGGGGGGCAAGAAAAATTTTTTTTTTATTCCCCCAAAAAAAATCCTTTTTTTCCTGGACAAGGGGACAATTTTGGGGTCTGGAGATACAAACCCCCTTTTTTTTTCACCCCCAAAAATTTTTTTATTTTTTAAAAAATTAAAACTTTTCCCTTTAAGGGTTACTAGTACTTTTTTTTTTAACCCCTTTTTAGTGTTTTTTCCCCTTTTTAAAAAATTTTCAAAGGGGCAAAAAAAATTTGTATTTTTATTTTTTTTTTTAGAAAAAAATTTCCCCTTTTTTTTCCCCTGCTTATTAAATATTTTCATCAAAAAAAAAAGTGACTTGGGTGGGGTGGTGTGGGGGTTTTTGGGGTGTGTGAGAGAAAAGGGGATTGGGGTCTGTTTACAGTGAAAATTTTTTTTAAGGGGTTTTTTTTTGGGGAAAAAAAAATTTTATAAATTTTTAATATATAATAATTAAATATATATATATTTTTATAAAAAAAATTTATTTTAAAAAATATTTATTATAAAAATAAAAATAATTTTATATTTTCACTAAATTTAAAAAATTTTAATTTAAAATTTTTGTATAAAATAATAAACCTTTTAATAACCAGCCAAAAACCCCGACCCCCCCCTTTTTTCTAAAAACCCCCCCATCATGCTAAAGGGGGGAACCCCCAATTTTTGGGCCAGTTTAAAAAAGAAATATTTTGTGTCACGGGGGCACAAAAACCAAAAAAGGGCCCCAACCAGGGTGGGGTGCCCCCCGGTTTTTTAAAATTTTAAAAATTTAAATATATATATATAATATTTTATTTATAAAATATATATAAAAAATTTTTTCACAGGATGAAGGGCCAAAGCCGGGCCCCCCGGCCCCCCTGGTCCCCCGGGTTTTTCCCGGGGCCCCCCCGGGTTTGGCCCCCTCCCCCTTTTGCTCGCACTATATTTATTTTATTATTATTTTTTTTTATTTTTTTTTTTGGGGGAACATTTTTGGGGGGCCCTTTTTAAAAGGCCTCAAAAACCCCTGAAATTTTCACACGTGGGGGGAACCCGGGGGGGCCCCAGGGGCCGGGGGCTAAAGATGGAAGGGGGGCGGGGGGGCCAAAAACAGCCCCCCCGGAAAAAGGGGGCCCCCGGGGAAAAAAAGGCCCCCTAAATAAAAACACCTTCCCAATGTAAAAATGAAACCGGTACAAAAGTAAAACTCATCGTTTCATTTATATTTCCCGCACTTTTATTTTTTTCCCCCCAAGCCCCCCCGGAAAGGGCAAAATTTGGGGTTTGTTTTTAAAACAAAACCAAAAAGGGAATTAAGAATACCTCCTAGAAAATTCAAACACAGGGCCAAAAAAAAACTCGGCCCCAGCGTAAAAGTCAAAAACATTGAGGCTGAAATTTTTGCGGGGGGAATTTTTGATACCCTCGAAGGGTTTTTGGGCCGTGGCGAGGAAACAAAATTATGGCGAGAAAACTTTAAAACCGGAAGTGTGCCCATAACTACTGAAATACAAAAACTGATTTTTGATGAAACTTAAAACATGTGTTTCGTTGTAAAGCTGACAAAATGGATTGAAAAGGGAAAGTAAAAGTTATAGCACCACCAACTGGCAGCAGGAAGTGTTTCATTTCAAAATCTTTAAAAACACCCCTTTTTTTTTCCCCAAATTTGCTTCAAACTGATGTGTAAAAATGAAAAACAACACGCCAATATAGACCTGGAAAGGATTGTTTGAAATCTTAATCCTTTTCCCAGGGAAACGCTAAAAATTTTAATATTTTTTTTGGGATTTTTTTTGAAAACTCTCAGCCCATTTTTTTGGCCCCCTTTTAAACCCGTGTTTAAAAAAACTCTTGAAACTTTGCACACAGCCCAAAAACGGGGCCCAAACCGGGCCCGGGGCTGAAGCGGTACCTGGGCGTGGCGGGGGGCCGACAGCCCCCCCGGAACGGTCCAAAATACTTGGTCCAAAAAACAAACACGCTTGCATTTTAAAAACTGAAACTTGGAAACACATGTAGATCTCATCTATTCATATACCCTTTTTGGTATTTTTTACTTTTTACCCCACCCAAAACGGGAAGTCAGCTTTTTTTGGTCAAAAAGTGGTTTTTTTGGAAAACCAAAGTTTCTACATTTTTACTACCATCCTCTTAAAGGTTTTATTTTATTCCCACTAAACTTTTTTAAAAAATGATAAAAAATACATTAAAAAGCAAAAATTGTGAACGGATTTTGAAAACCCCAAATGGTTTTGCTATGGTGAGGGTTTTAAAGAAATGTAAAAAAGAATCGGGAAACTTTCCATATTTTTTTAAAAATTAAATTATAAAACCATTTAGTTTTAAAAAAAAATTATACAAATATTGGGAACCCAAAACCCCATTTTAAATTTTTTTTTTTTTTAAATTTTAAAGAAGTATAAAAATTTTTTAAAACGGCAAATTTGTGCTATCTTTTAAACAAAAAAAAAATTCAAAAGGGCTAAAACTGCCCTCGGGCCCAAAAAAGGTATAACAAAAGTACAAAAAAAACTTTTTTGACCCAGGAAACCAATTGGATTTAAATATAAATAATTAGAAATGTACTGTGGGGATATTTCCACCAGAAAAACCGACGTTGACACCAGCGGGGGCCCTTAAAAAAATCGCTAAAAAAAAAGGAAAAGTAATACGGATGCCCCTGCACAGAAAATTATGGGGCCCCGGGCGGGTGTGCTCGAATGAATTCCAATAACGGGGTTTCCGCGGGGTCCATAAAAAGTCATAAAACGCCCAAAAAATTTAATAAAAAGAATTTTGGGCCAAATAAAAAGCAAAAAAACTCCGGCTTTTCCATACAAGGTCAAAAATTTTACTTTTAGCCACGTCTTAAATTGATATGCCCCAATTCCCCCCTTTTTCATTACCCGGATATTTTTTTTTCCCTCTATAAAACGATATCAAATTTTCGATAAATGTTAAACCCATTTTTTATGCCCCAAAAGGGGGAACGAAACTCTTTTGAACCGCGCCCCCCAAAACCGGCCCTGTTTATCTGCTCGGCTCACAGTCCAAACGGCAGCGAAAAACCGGGCCCCTCACTAAGAGAAAGACGCTTCTTTTACTGTTACAAGAACAAAATGTCTCAGTGTTTTAAAACCCCGGGTTTAAAAGGGCAATGAAAAAAAGTGCTGGGGAACGGGAAAACCCACTGGGGCACAACAAATACAAGTCAAAAAAATTTTTCCATCTAAAAATTTCCCCAAATCTTTTAAACCTTGGTTTTCCCCTGTAACGAAAGCCAAGTAATATTAACGGCACCATGAAATGGGGGAAATTAACATATTAAATTTTTGTTTTAAATTATTAAGGGTAGCCCAATGTATTAAAGGACTAATGGAATAATTAAAAGTATTTATGTATTTAGGCTTAGCCTACTTTTTTTTCATACTTTTTCAAAAAGGGAAAATTGCCATCAAAGTGAAGAAAAAATTTAACCCTTTCCCCAACTTGAAACAATATCCCCCATTAGCCCCTGCAAAAAACCAAGAAATTAATTTTGAAATAAAGATATTTTTTTTTTTAAAGGGAAAAAATTACAAATGTTAAAAATGTTCAAACCCTCAAAATTTTTTTTAAAAAAATTCTCCTTTTGCAAGGGGTTTGGGCTTTAAAATTTTCTGACAGAAAAGGGTTAATTTTAAAAAAACCCAAAATTTAAAGGGCTCGGTTTTCCTACAATTTTCCCGGGTAAAAAAAAAAATCTCCCTTTTAAATTTTAAAAAAAAAAAATTGACTTTTAAGGACTAATTTCATATTGACTGATATATTATCGTGATAATTGTTAATTTTTATTTCCCTTTTTATTATACTTGGGGAAAAGGAAATTGCTTAAATTTTTTTTTTACAAAAACATGTGCAAAAAATTCAGATCAATATATTTGTTTTCCTTAAAATTTTTCCCAAACTAAAATTACAAATAATTTTTTTTCCCTTGTATATAAAATAAAAACTAAGGGACTAAAAACAAAATTTCTTTTCTTTTTTAATCAATAATTTAAAAATAAACAGATTAGTGCTCTGTTTAAAGGTAAAGGGAAAATTAAAAACCTTGCAAAAATATAAATGTTTAAAAGATGGAAACCCGACAGACTTTTTTTAAACGGGTTAGAAAAAATTTCTTTTTTTTTAAAAAACAGTGTGTTTTGTGTTTGTGTGGTGGTGTTGTGGTGGTGTGGGGTGTGGGGGTGTGGTGTGTGGTGTGTGGGGAAGAGAGTTGTGTCTTTCAAGATTTTAAAAACCCTTTTAAAAAAAGGGCCTTGTCTTTTTGGATAATATCTTTTTTTTTATTAAAAAGAAAATGTCATATTCCCAACCCAATTTTTTAAAATGCATTGTTTTTTTTAAAATTTTAAAATTTTAAGTTTTTTTTTTTTGGGGTAATTTAACCTAAAAAAATTTTAAAAATTAATGGGGCTATTTTTCCCAATCAAAAATTTTTTTTTTTCCCTTTTAAATTTTAAAAAACACAAACCTTTTTTTCCATTTTAATTTTTAAAAAAAATTATTTCTTATAAAAAAAAAAAATCCCGAAAAATCCAACCAAGCGGAGCAAAACTATTTCTAAAAAATAAACATGCTGAAGCGGAACTACCAGGGGCCTTTGGGGGCAAAAAAGCGAGCAGAAATTTGTTTCCGGGGTTTCGTGCACAAAAAACCCAAATTTGGCACCAGGTGGCAGCCACCGGCTTTATATATACCCCCCCGGGCTTGCGGTCCCCCGGGCCTTGGGCCCGAACGCTGCCGCAGCATATTTATTTATAAATATATATATTTTTTTATTATTAAAATAAAATATTTTTTTTACTACCTTTTGGACCCTTTGGGAGGCCTTAAATCCAAAAACTCTTGGGAAACTTTGCCACGGCTAAAAACCGCGCCATCGGGGCCGGGGCTGAAGAGGTACCCGGCGGGGCGGGGGGGCTCACAGCCCCCCCTGGAAGGGGGCCCCGAAAAAGGGTTTCCCATAAATCAAACACGCTTCCCTGTAATAAATAAAACCGGTACAAAAGTAGACTCATCTTTTCATATAAACTTCGCCCCCTCTTACTTTTTACCCCACCCAACAGGATGTGGGCTTTTTAGGGTTGTTTGGAAACGTCCAAGGGAAAAGTGAAATACCCCCTAGAAAAATTTCAAACACACGAAACAAACTGGGCCCACGTGAAGCCCAAAGACATTGAGGATGAAAGTTTTGGGGAAGGGGTTTTTTTTGAAAATCGAAAACTTTTGGCCCGGGGCGAGGAAACGAAATCAGGGGCGAAAAACTGAAACAGAATTTGTTATAACTTCTCCCTACATTAACTGATCTTGATGAAACTTCAGCAGGTTTTTCTTTCTAGAGACCCGATTCAGGGGAATGTGACAAATTGTGAGTCAAATTTTATGGGCGCCCCCCAACGGCACCCGGGAAGTGGGGTCACTTTCAAAAAATTTTTGAAATCACCCCCCTTTTTTTTTAAACCCAAATTTGTTTCAAATTTTAAATTTAATTAATGTAACCCCCACGCCAGTGTAAAACCTTTTAAAGGATTAATTGAAAACTTAAAATACTTTTTGGCCGTGACAACGCATCAAACTTTAATATTCTTTTTGGAGGGTTTTTTGGAGACCCCTCAGCGCACTTTTTGGGGCCCTTTAAAACGTGCTAAAAAACCCTTGAAACTTTGCCCCAGGGCTCAGAACACTTTGGCCATCAGGGGCCGGGCAAAAGCGGGATCCGGGCGTGGCAGGGGGGCTCGCCCAGCGCCCCCCGGGAAGGGGGTTCCAAAATTTTTGGTCCATAAATAAAACACGCTTGCTTTAAATTTAAAAAACTGGGTACACATGTAGATCTCATCGTTTCATATAAAACTTCGCACTCTTACTTTTTACCCCACCCCAACGGGAAAAGGGGGCTATTTGGGGTTTTGGTTGGTAAAAAAAACCCGGGAAAAGGGAAAAATTTAAATACCCCCTCCAAAGGGGGAATTTCCCAAACACACGCACGAAATTTGGGTCGGGGCGGTGAATAAAGGCTTTGGGGATGAAAGTTTGCGGGGGGATTTTTTGATATCATCGAAGGGTTTTGGGCCCGGGCGGGGAAAACCCAAAATTTTGGGAAACTAAAAAAGAAGTGTTTTCATAACTTCAGCATACTTTAAACCCTGATTTTAAAGAAACTTCAGCAGGGGTTTTTTCGCTGTAAAAGCCCAAAATCACATGGATGCGACTATTTTTGATCAAAGTTAAAACGCCCCCAACCCCGGGCACCCAGGAAGGGGGTCATTTTCCCTAAATGTTTTTTGAAATAAACCCCTCTTATTTTTAAACCACCATTTGCTTCAAATTTTAAAGTTTAATGTAACACAGGGCAGATGTAAACCTGTAAAAGGGTTTAAATTGAAAATTTTAAAGAAAACTGGGGGCCCGTGGCAACAAAATCAAACTTTAAATTCTTGTTTGATGCTTTTGAACCCTTACCCGGCTTGAAATTGAAAGAAATTTCAAAAGCCCACGGGTTGCAAAAAGTTCAATCAACCCCGGACATTTTTAAAAATTTAAACCTGCCCATTAGCTCAAAACCAAGAGGAATTAGATTTTTTGGGTTTTGAATATGGTCATTTTCTCTCCCTCTCCCTTTTACCCCAAATGGCAAGCCATTCTAACATTTAAAATTCATTTTAGTCTAAAAGTCCCCTTTTTTCATGCTACAATTCTTTTTTTTGAATCCTATTTTCAATTTCCATTAAGACTAGTATTTATTCTTTACGACTATGCTTTTTTTCCTTTAGAAAACTAGTGTTTAATTCTTTGGATATTTTTTTGAATACGTTTTTGTAGCAAATGAATAAAAAGGTATTTTTTTTTAATAGTACTAGAATTTTAAAAAACTTATACTAGTATTTTTTAAAAAAAAATACTAGAAACTTTTTAATGCTACTATTATTTTAAAATGTCATTTTCTTTCTCCTCTCTCTGAGCCAATAGGGGCAACCTTTTTAAACTTTTAAATTTCTTTTTAAACCTACTATAAATATTTTCATGCAACTAGTACTTTTTTTTTAGATACATATCTTTTTCCATTAAGTACTAGTACTTTTTCCCATTAGCGACTATTTCTTTTTCTGTTTGAATATTCAAATGCTTATTCAATTTTTTTTCTTTTTTTATTTTTTTCAGACAGAAAATAAAAAAAGGAGTAAAAAAAAATAAAAGAAAAAAGAAAAAAAAAACCTAAGGAAAACAATGGGGCCTTCGCCTTTTAAAGGGGTTTGGGGCCCCTAATAATAAAAAATGGGCGGGCAAGCGGGCGATTAGGGGCCCCAAGCCGGGGGGGCCCCGGGCAACCCTGGGCACCAGGGGGCGCAAAACCCCCGTCGGTTTTTTCCCTTTAAATCGCTGCTCGCACTAAAATTATTATAAATATAAATATTATAAATAATAAATTATATATATACTATAAAATATAAAATATAAATTATATATATAAATATATAAAGCCAGTGGAAAACCCCCTCCTGGTCCCTTTAGGGTTTTTGGGTGCACGACGTGACACAAAAAAATCCTCGCTACCCTTTGCCGAAGGGCTCTGGTATTTTCCGCTTCAGCACTGATGATGTTTGAAAGAATTAGTGCGCTCGGGTTTTGGTCTGGTTATTGGGGTTTTTTTTAATTTATGCAGAAATAAGTTATTTATAATAAAGATAAGAATAAAGTTAGTTTTTGTTTAAAAAAGAAAGAAAAAAATTATTTTAAATTTTAAATATAGCCCCTTAAATTTTAAATTTTTTTAAATTTCAATTCCCAAAACCCTAAAATTTTTTTAAATTTTAATTTAAAAAATGGCAAAAAAAAAAAAAAAACATTAAAAAAAAATTTAAATGGGGTTGTTTTCACAAAAAAAAAAAGAAGATATATCCAAAAAAGACAAGGCCTTAAAGCAGTGGTTCTCAATCGGCCTTTGGGGTGCCACTGCTCGAAACATTTTAAAATGTCCCCTTTAAAAACGACACACCCATTTCATTAAATTTAAACCCCTCTTTCCTAACCCCTGAAAAATTCTGAACCCGGTGTGTTAAATGAGGGAGCCCCAAAACCAATTTCCAAAAGCAGGGGCTCCCTAGGCCCCAGGATTGGATCCATTTCCCTTTAAAAAGGGTTTTAAACCCTTTTTTCATGTAACACACACACACACACACACACACACACACACGTCAATCATTTACATTTTAATGCAATTTTAAAGGGGTTTTTCTGTTTCAGCACGAAAATAGTTAAAAAAAAGATCACAGAAAAAACCATTGCCCCATCTCACGGGCAAAAAGTTTTCCTCTTTAACTAAAATGATTCAAAATTTTGGGGAAAAAATTGGTTTATTTCAAAGTTTGACGATAAAAACGTCCTTCGTATGGCTGACAGACCCACGATTTAAAGTCCCCTTAAATCAAAATTGACCATCCCTTACTTTTGTTTGCCTAAACTAAACTTTTTGGGGTTTGAACAATTCACCCCGTGCAAGCCCAAATCCACAAAAAAAAAATTTTTTGGTTTTCGTAATTTTTTTAATAAAATTTCAAAAAAAGGGCCCCCCCCCTCGCACGGAGGCCCTTTGCCCGAACGTAGGCTTGAGGGTTTTTGGTTTCTGTTTAAACCCATCCGAAATCACGCCCCTCCAACTGACGAAAGAAAGGCCCCCACACCCGTGTAAAAGGGAAAAGAGGGGCAGGAGGTGCTTTTTTTCTAGATCCAATCGGGTGCAATTTAAAAAAAAAAGCCCCTAAACTTTTTTGGGCCTCATAAGTTTTCCGTTTCCCCGGAAATACGTCACGCACGGGAAAAAAAAAGCCTTTTTGAAAAATTTCCCCGGTTCATGGGGACTTTAAGCAAAGAACAAAAATTTACAAGAAGTAAAACCCAAAATTGGGGAAAACTTCCATTGCAACAACCCCCAGGGGCCCACAGCACGCAACGCTTCCGCCTTTTTTTTGGGGTGAAAGCCATATATTTAGCCCATTTCAGAGGTAAATTTTTATTGAAAAAAATTATGTAAAAGAGGAGGCAGCCCCAAAGATTTTTAAAAACGCGGGTTGCCGAGGGGGGGGGCTAGATCATTAAACAGGGGACTGGGGCATTTAATAGCCTAAAATTTGCTACAATTATTTAAAGGGAGCAAAACTTCGTTTATTTAATATTAAAACCAATTTTTAATTTTTCCCCAACTAAATTTTTAATTTTACTAAATTGAATAAAACAACATTCAGCATTCAATCAAATATTTTTTAAAGATGTTTAAATTTTATAATGTTTTTTTCAACATAAATTTTCGTTTTTTCAACATTTTTGAGTTTTGCAACATAATCAGAGAGTAGCCTATTTCTTTTTCTTTTGGGGAATATTTCCCGTTTAAATATTTATTTAAAAAGCTTTCTTAAATTCTCATGCCTGAGGCATATTTCGGTTAATTTAGGATGAATTCGTCAAGACAAGCCCGGCGCCGGATGTCATAAATATGTCTGCTAAAATTTTCCATTTTTTTTTTTTTTAAATTTTTCCAGCCGTTTAAAATTTTAAAAAAAAAAAAAAATAAATAGAATTTAACAAAACAAAATTTAAATTTTAAAAAAAAGGCTTTCTCAAAACACAGCGTGGGCCTAATGATCAAAATCATGATGACCACTTCATGTCCCCCCAAATTTAAAAATACTCATGCTGTTCATTTTTTCATAATCAATATGGGGAAAAAAACTTATAATTTTTTTGAACAAATATGAAACTAAAATGCGCTTTTTTAAATTTGGCAAACAACAACACGAAACAGAATTAGGCCTACAAACTCTCTTTTTTGGAAACAACATTAGGCCTATACAACAGCAATAAAAAACAGTTTTTCCCGTAAACTTCTTATATCTTTAAAAAATTAAAGCCCCGTTAAAGCAAGACTATGTAAAAAAAAAAACACAGCCCTGAACAAAATTGGGGGAAATTTAAAAAGGTTTAACGGACACAGCAATGCAAAAATGTTCCAAAAAGTTTCCATCATGTTTTTTAGCATGACCCCGGGGATTAAAACTACAAAATATTTTTTTCAGGGGCCAAGTGGATTTTGGTAACAAAATAATAGTAGTAAATGGAAAAATTTGCATAAAATGGAAATATTTAAAATGCAAAAAAAAACTCCCCAAAAAAAACCCTTTTATCTTTTGCTTTTGTCCATTTAACTCCCGTTGGAAAAAATTCACCCCCAAAAATGGGGGGCCCGCCCCCCCCAAGCGCCACCTAGTGGCTTTTTCCCAAAAAAGCATCAGAGTTTCCCCTTTTTTTGGCCTCTTTTTTTTAAAGCCAGCATCGCGATCCCCCCCCCCCCCCCCCCCCCCCCCCAATTTTTTCCATGGTGACGCGTAAAGTTTGGGCACTTTATTCACCCCCAGCCAAAAAAAACATGTAACGTTAGCCGCTTTTTTTATAAATTTTAACAAACCGGGTTTTCCCCATGTCATTAATATTTTCAAATTCTGATTCTCAAATGTGTGTAAGTAAATTTTTTTTTTGTCTTTTAAAAAAAAAGTTTCCTCCCAAAAATACAGGCCGGTAAAACTGGTAGAAAAATAGAGTTAAAATTTTTATATTATTTACACTGTTTTGTCTGATTTTAAAAAAAATCCGTGGGGCAAAAAAATTTGAAGGGGTTTTTGTTATGGCTTTTCCCTAACACCTTGTGTATTTTAAAAACTATAAAGGGTATTTTTTTTGCTAAATTTTATATGCTTTAAATGTTTTAAACCTAAAAAAAAACATTATGTGGTTAAAAACACGGGAATAGTTGTGATTAATTTTTGACAAGCACTAAACCCGCTTCGTCTCTGGTTTCAGCGCCAGCCACCGCGCAAAAAGGCACAGCCCCTGGATCGGGCTCCCTCTGCCCACTGTAAAAAGGGGTACTTAAATTACATTCGCTCCAGGGGGCCCACTGCTGCAGACTCAGAGCGTGCCAAAAAACCCAAAAATTGCTATGAAAATGAAAGGGAAAAATCTCCCGTTGTCCCTAGGGCCCCAAAAGCTTTTTCAAATCCATTTTAAAAACAGGGCTTTGGGGGGCTTATTGCTTAAGTAAAAATTTTTAAAAACGTTACCCCCCGACCCCCCCTCCAAAACATCCCCAAACGCGAGGGTTTCCCAACGTAAAAAAATCGTCTAAACCCAAAAATTGGTAACACCCGAAAACCCCAAGATTCAATGCCCAAAACCATACCGGTCTCTTTCCCTGAATAAACTCAGACGTTCGAAACGAATCGTTTAAAACGAATAAAAACAATATTTTCCTCATTAAGCCTGTACCCTGGCAAAAACCTAGTGACGGTCAGTGAAAAGTTTAAAAGTATCTTTCCCTTTCCCAAACCCGTTTTTTAAATTGACCATATTTAAAACAATCTCATAACAAAATTTTAAATGCTTTGGGTTATTTTTCAATGAAAAATGATGAAATTTGATCACCCTACCTGGGGTAAAAACCTTAAAGATCTTATTATTCTAAATAATTGAATTTATTGATAAAATTTAAAAATTTAAAAAATGAAAGTTTAAGCAAACATTTAATAAAAATTTGGATTTGGGGGTGCCTTGCAATATTACAATTATCCCCAAATTTTTTAAATAAAACCAGGGGGCCCCCCCCCCGGTCAATTTGGTGTGGTGTGGGGTGTGTGGGTTGGTGTGTTTTTGGTGGGTGTGTGTGTTGTGTGGGTTTGGTTTTTGTGGGGGTTGGTTTATGTGATTTAGGGAGGACAAAAAAATTTGTAAAAATACGTGTATTAAAACTGGAAATTTCCCAAACTTTAGGGGGTTTTTAAAGGGGACATTTCAAAATTCCCCCCAAAATAAAAAGGCTTAAAAAAACCTAAAAAACAATTTTTTTTTTTAAAAAATTTAAATGAAAGATTCCTGTTTAATCCCTTTTAAAATTAAAAAAACGTTTTTTAAAAAATACAAGGCTTAAGACATTTATTTTTTTTTTTAAAAGAAGGCCAAACCACACAGAAAAGTAAAAAGGTTTAACTACCCCACTCCCCCCCCTCCCCCTTTTCCCACACTCACAGACACCCCACACCCAAGAGCGGGGCGCTTTAGCCCCCTCCCCCTCCCCCTTCCCCACCCCACAGACACACACACAGACACATAAAAAGAGTAGGTTCAAGAGAAATACCTTATCAAACCAAAATATCTATTTTCCCTTTTGGGTTTTTACTAATAACTGTAAATTAAAAGTTGCGGGCCCGGGAGAACTATTTTAAAAAAATTTTTTTTGTAACCCTAGATGAAACAACCCCCCCCCACTTTTGTAAAAAGGGTTTGGCGCTACTGAGTCCCGCACCACGCCCTTTCTGAAAACTATGCAAAAAGGTCACCGGGCTAAAAAAATTTTAAATCGTCTGTTCGATTTTTCTTTGCAATTTTAAAAAATTTCCGGCATCCCTAAGAGTCTAAAAAGCTTTCCAAAAAAAAAATTAAAGTTTGATTAAAAATTCCCAAACAGCAACAGTTTCAAAGATATCAAAAAAACCCCTTCACAGGCCCTTCATCTGCCGGAAATTTCCCTTTATAAAAATTAAGTTTGAAGAAAAATCGGGTTAAAAATAAAAAGGGTGTTTTTCAAAGCATTTTGAAAGGGGACACACTTCCTGTTGCCCAGTTGGTGGCGCTATAACTTGACTCACAATTCGCATCCAAAGTGATCGGCTCTTACAACAAAACAAAACTGCGAATTTTAAACAAGATCATTTTAATGTATGCATAGTTATGACACACTTCCCTTGTTTCACGTTTCTCGCCCAAAAATTTTGTTTTCCTCGCCACGGCCAAACCGTTCGAGATATAAAAAAACCCCCCTCGCAAACTTTCATCCCAATGTTTTTGACTTCACGCTGACCGGGGTTTCTGGCCCCGTGTTTTTTTTTTGAATTCTCTAGGAGGGTACTTAAAATTTCCCTTTTTTGGCGTGTGTTTTACCAACAACCCTAAATAGCCAAATTCCTTTTGGCTGGGGAAAAAAGTAAAGTGTGAAGTAAATAGAAACGATGAGATCTACAGGTGTCCCCGAGTTTCATTTTTATTTCATCAAGCGTTTTTTTTTTAAAGGCCCAAGTTTAAACGGCCCCCTTTTTCCAGGGGGCGCTGTCGACCCCCCTGCCACCCCCCGGGACCATCTTCAGCCCGGCCCTGAGGGCCGGGGGTTCTGACTGTTTGCAAATTTTTCCAGGATTTTTTGGGGAGCATTTTTAAAGGCCTCCAAAAAGTGCCCAAAAAGGGTGGGTTAAAAAAAATAATAATAATAATAATAAAAAATAAAAAAATAAACCTTAAAAAAAAAACAATGGGCCCTTCGCCCTTTGGGGTTGGGCCCTAAATAAAGCTGCAAAGCAGCGATTAGGGGCCCCCAAGCCGGTGGCACCGCAACCCTGTGCACCGGGGGTGGCGGAAAACCCGCCCGGCTTTGGCCCTTCATCGCTGCTCGCAGCTAAAATTTATATATATATAAAATATATATATATATATTATAAAATATTTTAATATATATATATATAATATATAATAAATAAAAAGGGCCTTTGGCAAACCGCCAGCCGGGTGCCTTTACTTATTGTGCACGACGTGGACACAAAATATCTGCTCGCTACCCCTCCCCGAACCGCCGGGGATTTTTCCGTTTCCCGCACTGATAATTTTAGAATTAGTCGCTCTGGGGGGGTTTGGATTTTTGGGGGTTTTTTTTAAATTTTTATGCAGAAAAAAAGAAAATTTATAATACAGATAGGGGAATAAAGTTAGTTTTAAATTAAAATGAAAGAAAAAAATTATATTGATCTGAAATATAGCACTTTTAATTGTAAATTTTTTTAAAGGTTTTCAATTACCAAACCAAAAAACAAAATTTTTAAAATTTTAAAAAGCAAACAATACTTTTAAAAAATAAATGGTTGAATGCACATAAAAAAAAAAGAAGATATTTTCCAAAAAAAAAAGGGCCCTTAAAGCGGGTGGTTCTCAATCTTGGCCCCTAGGGGTCCCCAGGGTTTCTGCACATTTTTTTTATTTTCCTTTTTTTATTTTGACCCAAACCCACTTCAAAAAATAAAGCTCTTTCCTAACGACTAAAGACCCTGAATCAGTGTTTTTAAAGAGGGAGACATACAAACTTTTCAGAGCATTGGCCCCTGGACCGGGATTAAAGATCCACTTCCTTTAAAAGGGGTTAAAAACTCTTTTCACTGTAACAGACACACTCCCCTCTCAAAACACAACAAACACACACACACACCACACACACACCCCCCACAAAAACACCCAAAAAACCCACACACACAAAAACACCCCCACACACACGTCAAGTCACTTAAAATTTTAATCCCCCAAAAATTGATTTTTTTTCCCTGTTTAAAAGCAGCAAAAATAGTTAAACAAAGTCACAGCAAACCCCTTCTCTCATCTAAACAGCAACATGTTTTCGCATTACGAATTATTCCGCATTTTTTGGGCAAATTGGTTTACCTCAAAGATTTTAATTAGGGTTTTGCCGATAACATATCATAGTTAAGCCCGCATCGCGACCACCCCCCCCCCCCCCCCTTTATTCCATTTGGGGACCGTTTATGCTTGGCCCGTATTCACCACAGCCCAAAATAGCGCTGTAAAGACATTTAAAGTTTGCCCCTTTTTTTTAAAAATATTAACAAAACCCGGTTAACCCTTTTCCATCAACAAATCCCTTTTAAAAATGATTCTCAAATGTGGGGGTAAGTATTTTTTTTTTGGGCGTTTAAAAAACAGTTTTTTTCCCAAAAAAAATTGGGCCCGGGGAACTGGGGAAAGAATAAGTTAACTTTTATAGTTCCTTACACTGTGTGGGCTGATTTTGAAAAAAAACCTCGGGCAAATATTTTTGAAAAGGGTTTTTATTCTGCTTTTCCCAAAAACACCATTGTGAATTTTACAAACAAAAAATGTTTTTGTTTTGCTATAAATTATATGCATTTTAAAAAACTTTAAACCTAAAATAAACATTTTGTGGGTTTAAAAACAAGAATAGGTTTTTTATAAAAATAAAGACAACACTGAACGAAGTCTGTCTCTGGGGTCAGCGCCAGCCACAGCGCGAAAGCACAGTCTGGATCTGGCTGCTCCCCGTCACGGTCATTGTACAACATGTACTTTTTGCTCCTAAAAAGGGGGCAGGCTGCTGCAGACTCAAGCGTGCCCAAATCAAAAGCGGAAAGAAATGTAGAGGAAAAAATCTTTCCCCGTTGTGCCCAGCCCCTTAGCTGTTCTAAATCCACTGTAAAAAAACGTTTTTGCGGGGCTTTTTGCTTTAAATTTAAAAAATTAAAACTTAGCCCCCGGGCCCCCCCCCGATAACATCGTCCATCGCGATGTTTTACTTTACAACAACGTCCCATGCCAAATTGGTAGACATCGCAAACCCAATTCAATACCAATCCAACCTTTCCCCCTTTATGAAAAGAAATCCTTTGTTTTTAAACACAACGTCGTTTGAACGAATTTAAAAAATTTACTCCTCCCTTTAAAACGGTAGCCCCGGGGGACAAATAGTGACGTTTTAGTGATATGTTTTTAAAAAAATCATTCCTTTTCCCAAAATTTTTAATTGGGCTCATATTTAAAAAAATCCATAACCCGCTTTTAAAGCCCTTGTTTTTTTCAAAGTAAATGAAGTAATTTGATCAGCCCCACCTAGGGGAACAGCCATATAGTATCTTATTATTCTAAATAATTTGAATTTTTGATCAAATTACAAATTAAAAAAAGAAAGATGAAACAAACAATTTAAAAAAAACTTTTACTAGGGGTGCCCCTTTCAATATTACAATTATGCACTTTTAAAAATACCATTGCCCCCCCACCGTCAATTTTGGTGTTTTGGTGTGTTGTGGTTTTGGGGTGTGTTGTGTGTGGGGGTAATGTGGTTTTGGGGGGTTTGGTTTGTGTGGGGTTTTTTTTTATGGATTTTATGAGGAAAACAAATTTTTAAATGACGTGTATTACAAATGGTATTACAACTTAAAGGGGGGTTTTATGAACATTTCAAAAGTCCTCATAAATAAATGGTTTTGAAAAACATAAAAAAAAAAATTTTTTTTTTAAAAAAAATTTTAAAAGCAGCATGCTGTTTTAAAAGCCTTTTTTTTTTAAAAAAACTTTTTTAAAAAATAAAAAGGCTTAAAAACATTTATTTTTCCTTTTTTTAAAAAGGCCCAAACCCCCCTCCCCCCCCCTTCCCCCCACACTCACAAACTCACCCAAAACAGAGAAACAGGCCCCAAAGCCCCCACTCCCCCCCCCCCCTCCCCCCCACTCCAGACACAAACACAAAAGAGAGCCCTTTACAGAGGGCGTACTCAGAGAGGGAAATTTACCATAAAAAAAAACCAAAAAAATCTAAAATTCCCCTTGGTTATTGCTAAAGACTGTAAAATTTTGAAAGTTGTCTGGCGGAGGAAACTATAAAAAACAGAATTTTTTTAACTCTAGATGAAAAAACCCGCCCCCTTTGGCAAAAGGTGGCGCTTTAAATGATCCCCGCACCCACGCCCCCTTTTTGAAACTATGCACAAGTCACCTGGGTAATAAATATGATCTGTCTGTCAGTTTCAAAAGCAATTTAAGCAAAAATTTTAGGCATGCTAAGAATCAAAAACATCCAAAAAGAATATTAAAGTTTTATGGGTTGCCACAGCAACGTTTTAAAAAAAAGCGAAACCATTCCCAAAGGGCTTTATCGCATGGGATTTACATTAACAGATGAAGTTTTTAAGCAAATCGGGTAAAAATAAGAAAGGGGGATTTCAAAAACAAATTTTTAAAGGAAAACACTTCCTGCGCCATTTTGGGGCGCTTTTAAAAATTTTACTCACAATAGCAAAAACCATGGATCGGGCTCTTACAACGAACACACTGCTGAATTTCATCAAGATTAGTAAAAGTATGCCGTTTGTTATGACACACTTTCCCGGTTTTTCCCCGTTTCTTTTCCCCCAAAAAATTTCGTTTTTTCCCCCCGCCACGCCCCAAAAACCCTTTGAGATATCAAAAATCCCCTTTGCAAACTTTCCCTCCCCCAAAAGCTTGACCTTTACGCTGGGGGCCGGTTTCGTGCCGTGGTTTGAATTCTCAAAGGGGGGTGGGGGTTTACAATTTCCCTTTTTCATGCGTTTTCCAAACAAGCCTAAATAGCCACTTCCTGTTGGGCTGGGGGAAAAAGTTAGAGTGGGGAAGTATTATAAAAAGAAGAGATCTACATGTTTTACCCGGGTTTTAATTTTTAACCCTGTAAGCGTGTTTGATTTTTATGGGCCAGTTTTTTGGACCCCCGTTCCCGGGGGCCTGCGGGGCCCCCCGCCACGCCCGGGGGGACCCCTCTTTAAACCCGGCCCCCGATGGCCGGGTTTTTGACATGGGGCAAAGTTTTGGAGTTTTTGAGCATTTTAAGGGCCCCAAAAGGGTCCAAAAAAGGGGAGTAAAAAAAAAATAAAAAAGAATAATAATAATAAATAAAACCTTAGGAAAACCAAAGGGGCCCTTTGCCCTTAGGGGTTGGGCCCTAATAAAAAAAATAATCCTTAGGGAAAACAATAGGGCCTTCCCCTTTGGGCCTGGGGCCCCAATAATAAAAAAAACCCTAAACGCGACACGTGAAGGGCCCAAAACCGGGCGGTACCGCCCCCCCTGGGGGGCACCGGGTGGCGGGCCACCCTTGGGCCCAATCGCGGGTCCAGCAAAGTTTTAAATTAAAATTATTAGGGCCCAAAACCCCTTTAAAAAGGGGAAGGCCCTATTTGTTTTTCCTTAGGTTTTTTTTTTTTTTTTTTTTTCCTTTTTCCCTTTTTTTCCCACCTTTTGGGGGACTTTTTTTGGGGCCCTTTAAAATGCTCCAAAAAATTTTTGAAAAATTTGCACACATGTCAAACCTGCGGCCAACAGGGGCCCGGGGAGAAACTGGGGACCCACCGGGGTGGCAGGGGGGGTCGACAGCGCCCCCTGGGAAAAGGGGTCCGAAAACAAGGGGCCAAAAATTTCCCCAAAAAACGCTTGCATGTAATAAAAAAAGAAAAACCGGGAAAACATGTAGATCTCATCTTTTATAAATTCCCCAAATCTTACTTTTTTTTCCCCAGCCCAAAAAGAATGGGCGTTTAGGGTTGTTGGTAAAACACCAAAAAAATTGGGAAATTTTAAAATACTCCTTTCCTTTAAAAGAATTCAAACACAAAGGCAAAAAAACCCGGTCAGCAAAAGAAGGGCAAGACACTGAGGATAAAAATTGCCAGGGGAATTTTTTGATATCCAACGGTTTGGGCCCGGAAAGAAAGGGAAACGAAATTAAATGGCGGGAAAAAAGAAAAAAGGGAAATGTGTTTAACCCTTTGGGTACATTAAAAATCTTGATGAAACTTTAGCATGTGTTCGTTGTAAACCGTCTCCTGGATGTACTATTTGAGGGCAAAGTTATAGCGCCAAACCCAAAAGGGAAACAGGGAATGGTCACTTTCAAAAAGGTTTTAAATCACCCTCTTATTTTTTAAACCCCAAATTTCTTCAAACTTTATGTGGTTTTTGTAGACAACCCAATTGTAACGAAAGGATTATTTTAATTTTCTTAAAACTGTTTTCTGTACAAAACCATCAAACTTTTTAAAATTTTTTTTGGATGCTTTTTTAGCTCTTTGCGGGACCTTTTTGGGGCCCCCCAACCCTTCTCAAAAACTCTTTAAAATTTGCAACGGGTTTAAAACCCCAAACCCCTCAGGGGGCCGGGGGTGGGAAACTGGGAAACCCCGGGGGGGCCCGGGGGGGGTCGACAGCCCCCCCTGGAACGGGGTCCGAAAACTTGGGCCATAAATCAAAGACCTTGCATGAAAAATTATGAAAATCGGTTCCCCCAAAAATCCTCAGTTCATAGATCCATTTTTACTTTTCCTTTTTAAAAAACAGCCCAATAGGAAGTTGGGTTTATGGGTTTTTTTGAAAGCGTAAACCCCCCTGGAATTCGATATACAAATCCAGAGAAAAACAACCAAAAACGCCACGAAACTCAGTCAGCATGAAGTCAAGACACGAGGATGAAAAATTGGGCCCGGGGATGTTTGATATCCGAACGGTTTGGCCGGGCGAGGGAAAAAATTTAAAAAAAAAATGGAAACAGGGAAAATGTGTTTTAAATTCTGTTAAAAATTAACCCCCTGAGCCCGACGGCATCGTCGAGACGGCCCCCCAAATCACTTTCCCAGAAATTATGAATAACTCGATGACAGTTTATTGGGTTTTCTTAAACCCTTTTTTTTCCCCCCCGAAAACTAACGAGCTAAACCATCACCCGGGGGTCTTTTGGGGTCTTTCTAGCCTTTACCCGAAGGTTTTCTTTTCCAGCCCGGAACTTTGCAAAACTTTCTGAGTTTTTCAGCAATAAATCCAAAAATTTTTAAAAAAACTTTGATACCCTTGAATTCCCCCAAAATTTTAAAATATTCCGTCATATTTGCCCCTAAACTCGATTCTAACTTTCCCTTTTTGGGTATCCACCCTATGGTTTTTTTTACCAAATTTCAGGGTGATCCGCGTAAACATTGGGGCGTCATTGGGTCAATTTACGCACCACCCCAAAGGGGGGAGTGAGAGAGAGAGAGAGAGAGAGGGGAGAGAGAAGAGAGAGAGAGAAGAGGAGAGAGAAAAGAAGAGGAGAGAGAGAGAGAGAGAGAGAGAGAGAGAGAGACACGGAAAAACCATAAGGGCGGAACGCAGGTTTCCCCAGAGAACACAGAAATAAAAAAGAAAAACCGAAACGGGTTGAATGTTCGAATTTTTTAGGAGAACCCGAGCTTTTTGACAGAGAGGGGAAATAAAATTACCAGGATAACCCAGCTGAAGTGTCCAAATTTTTTTATTTACTAAAAAAAAAAGTATTATAGAATATAAAAAGAGTTAAAAAGAATAAAAAATAAAATAATAAATAAAATAAATAAAATATAAATGCAAACCGTGATTGGCCCCCTTTGTGATTGCGATAGGGAAAGTTTTTTAGGCCCTTTGGGCCCCCTGAAATTTTTATGAACGCCTGGACTTCTTTTGGAAAAAAAAGTAAATAGTTTTGGGTTTTGTACAAGTTATAATGTTTATTCCTGGCTCCAGGGGCTCCAAAACCCTGAAAAAAATGTTTTTCCAAGGAAAAGTCTTAAAAAATTTAGCTTTTATTTATTTTTTTGTGTGATTTCAATAAAAAATTTAGGTGGGTTCAATTTCCGATTTATTTTTTCATTTTGTCCTTTTTGGTCCCATAAAAATTTTTTTAAAAATTCAGGTTACCCTCAAAGTAACACAAATGTGCCTGAAAATTCAATTTTCCCAAAAAAAAAGGGGTTGTCCCAAATTGGGCCCGTGCACAAAAGGGGTTTATGTTTTACAACTTTTTTTGTTAATAACACCAAAACGGAAAATTTAAAGTAAAAAAACCCCCTTTTCCCCCTGAGTTAAAAATGATCTTTATGAAAAATTCAGCAGTGTGTTCGCTGTAAATCCAATCACATGAGTAAATATTTTTGATTTAAAAATTTTAGCGCCACCAACTGGGAGCAGGGAATTTTGGGCCCCTTCCTAAATCTTTGAAATCACCCCTTATTTTTAAACCCCCTTTTCTTCAAACTTTATGTGTAAATTTTAAACACACGGCAGATTTAGACCTTGGGAAAAATTAATTTATATCTTTGATACTGTTGCCGTGGGGCCAACAGATCAAAACTTTTAAATTCTTTTTTGATGCTTCTGAGCCCAAAAAGGCAATCTTTTTTAAAATTTTTAAAATTTTAACCTACTACTCTATTTTCATGCTACTATACTTCTTTTTTTTTGATACTAATTTTCTATTTTCCCTTAAGTACAATACTTATTCATTTGCGACTAGGTGCTTATTCTTTGTACTAGTCCCCCTTCTTTAATACTAGTGGGTTATTCTTTAGATAAACTTTTGAAAAACCGTAATTTTTTTTTCTAAAGAATAAATCCCGGAACTATTTAATAGGTACTTTGAATGAAAAGACTTGGGAAATAGTTTTTTATTGAATAAATCCTAGTACTCTTTAAAAAGCAAATAGTCCCTAAAAATCTAACGTGTCCACAGAAAAAGGTAAAGAAAAATTAAAAATGATTTCAAGAAAGGAAAATGTTTTGCGACAACAGAAACGAAGAAAAACGAAAAAATGACTATTGTGCGCTTGACGTAAAGCAGTCGAATTCTGTAAATTCCTTTTTTTGGGTCGGGTTCCAACCCCCCAAAACCCGAAGTTACATATGCCAGTAAAATCGCACAAAACCCCCCTCAGGCTTTAAGCAGACGATTTATTTAACCCTTTAAATTAAAACAATAAATACTGCGAGCAAACGAAAGAATGGCCCAAAAGCCGGGGGTACCCACCCCCCACCCTGGGGCACCAGGTGGGTGTGCCACCGGGGGCCTTTTTTTTCCCCCAAAACGCTGCTCGCAGCTAAAAATTTTTTTTTTTTTTCTGCTTTAAATTCGCAAGCCTCAAAAGCACAAAAACCTTTTTAAACCGGGCCCGAAAAGTACAAACTGTGGTTTGGGAGTTTGGGTTTGGGAGTCCCCAATGTTAAAATATATATATATTTTAACAAAAAAAAATCTAAAAATTAAATTAAATATTAAATGAACAAATTTTTCCAAATAAACAACCCAAAAAGCCCCCAAATTTAGAAAAAACATTTATTAAAATTTAAAACTTTAAAAAATATTTTTCCCGCATCAAAATTTTTTGGGGAAAGCCTCATAAACCCTTTAAAAATGAATTTGACAAGAAAATTTAAATTTTGCTCATTGGGATTCCGTCTTAAAGACATATCTTCCATGTTTAAAACAGGAAAGGGTTTTTTTTATTTTGAAGCTCTTCTTTACACCATTTCAGTATTTCAGCTTTTCCCTAGAGAACTCGCTCATGTTCTTTTAGGTTTTTCCCGACGATGAAACTCTTTTTTCACAAATAAAGAAACCCTTTTTAAAGGTTTTTTTTTTCCAGTAGGGAATTTTTTGGTGCGTTTTTTTGAAATTTTCACCCTTTTTAAAAAACGCTTCCCACATCCAAACACCCCATGATCCTCACCCTTTATTGGGGTTTTTTCGGGGCATTTTCAAACGTCCCCCTTGAAAAAAAATCTTTGCCCCAGAGAGAACAAAACATAAGGGTTTTCCTCCCGAATGAACTTTCAGGTGTTTTTTTAGAGGGGGTAGAAATAAAAAACTTTTCCACACTGGGCACATTAAATAGTTTTTCTCCAGAGTGAACCTGCAGATAGGGTGAGAGTTTTATGCAAGAGAAAAACTCTTTCCCCACCCGATTGGGGTGTACGGTTTCTCTCCATGTGAATTCCATTGTGTAATTTAAATTTTCCTTTTTTTACTGCAACCTTTCCACACTGAGTGCAGGTGTGGGGGCTTTTTTTCTTTTTTTTCTTTGAATTGTAAAAACCACGAGTTTCCCCCCCTCCCCCTTTTATTCATTTTTTTTCTTTTCCTTTCCAACCCCTCACCTGGTCCCAAAAAAAACACAAAATACATTAGAACAGTTCAAATGAACCCTTATTTAATAACAGAAAGCAACAAGATCAGATCTTTTACCTTTTTTTTTCTGTCATTCCCCTGTTAATTTTAGTAAAAATAGTTTTTACAACACTTAAACAAGGTTTTTGATTTAGAACATTTTATCATTTATCATTCATCCAAAATTTTCTCTTATTAAAATTTACATCTACTAGAACGTCAACAATGAAAATCAAAATGGACAAACCCAAACCCATTTGTTTCTCAGTATCTTCATTTTTATTTTGGGTGGTCCCGGATCACTCCCTTTCCTTTTAATCTCCCGGGATGGGAATATTTCCCCGTAAATTTTTGGTGAAAGTTTGGGGGGGAGGGGGTTTTAAAGCAGGGGTTCTACTGTGGGGCACCCGTGTTTTTTTTCCCCCCTGTATTTAAAAAATAAAGAGTCATCATGGTTTTCCCGAGAAAGCTTTTAAAAATATCTGAAATCATCTTTGGGACATTAAGCCCATTTTATTTGGGGTCAAGAGGCTGAAAACAAACAAAAAATCATCACCTTTACAAATTTTACTTTAGTTTTATGCCTTTGCTCTTAAAAAAGGGCCCTTTTGAAGTGACAAAAAATGACACATACTTTTTTCGTAAAAAATAAAACCCACTTTCACGGCGTTTATCTAAACGCATTTTTTAGCTAAACCCGGTACTGTGTCGTACACTCCATTAAAAATCCGAGCGAAACGAAGCAAAATGTTTAAACACATCTGGGGAAACATATTTTTTTTTCCCCCGGGTTTGGGAGGGGGAAAACTCAAAATGGGATTAAAAACCCCTGACGGGGAGGTTTTTGGGACGTTTGGGGTAGGTCATATTTTATATAAAAAAATTAATGTAACGGGTTTAAATCAAAGGCGTTCATAAACAACCCCTGAAAACATTAAAGGCCCTGTTGATAGCCCCCCAAAAATGGAAAAAAACAATTGGGGGTCCCCAAAAAAATTCATTTTAAAACTTCCTCAATTAAACCCCAAGCGTCCCCCAGGCAGCCGTACCACCGGGGTTTAAAGGCAAAAGGGAAAACCTTTAAAGGGACACTGTGGGAAATTTTTCAACCTTTAAAAATATATAAACCCAAAACCCCCTTTTAGATTTACAAACGACTTAAAAAAAGGTTTAAAAGACACGTCGCCGAAGCCTGAAGGGGTCGGGATCGCTTTTTTCTGGCACAATTTAAATTCGGTTTTCGGGGAGGGAACCCAGCACAAAAAAAACTACAAAAACCCAAAACCTTTAAAAGGGAACGTCACTTCCCCCAAAAAACCCAACCCAACCCGGAAGCTCCCACTTTTGCGTTTTTGGGGTTTCCGGGGTCTGTATGTTTCCGGGCAGGCTGAAACAACAGCTCCCGGGAAAAAAGCAAAATTTGCCCGAGCAGACCAAAAAAAGAAAAAAGGGGGAGTTTATAAAACCCAAAAGCAAGGAGTAGAAACAAAAAATAGAACAAAAATAGAGTAAGTTAGCGAAAAACAATCGGGGAGCTAAAAGAAAATACCAAAAATAAATTTTATAAATATTGGGGAAAAATTTGGTCCAAACAACACTTTTTCCTCCGATTTTTAAAAGAAAAAGGCTGCAAATTAACAACTAACTACAAGGGTTTTTTCATTTGTATGAAATTTTATCTGGTAAATTTCCTTTTGAAAAAGGGAAAAGACGTTTGGCAAAGGGGCAGATTGGGGGAACCCCTTGTCAAGCGACTTACCAATTTAGACATTGTTTTCTGCTATGCTACTTTTTTTCAATTTATTTTCCCTTTTTAGGGTTTATATTTTTATTTGGGCATAGTGAATCGATTAACTTTTTTTTCCCAAAATACAAATCAAATGCCCGTTTTCACACACATAAAGACACCGGGGGGTTTACCGGGTTTAAATGTGTTGACTTTTGCCCACAATTTCTGCGGCCTTGGTTGGGCCCCTAGGGGCACTAGACGTGAAAATTTCAGGTCGAGCGCGCCCTAATGGCCAAAATTCCACAATGGGCCTTTAAAAAACCCGACGCAAAAATGTAATGACGAAAGCGGGAAACGCAGTGGAATTTGAAAAAAAAAAAAAACCCAGTCATAAATCGGTTTTAAAAACGAAATTCTAAAGAGAAATTTTGGGAGAGGGGCTTGAGTTTTTTTTGCCCAGGCCCTGTTTGGGGGAACCGCAGAGGGGTCTAAACTTTTCCTACTCCTACATCCTAAAGTCATACACGTCAAATGTTACTTTTTTTGACGTAAGTCGACTTCATAAAAGGGCCCCCTGCCGGAAACAGTTTTTTTAGGGCGATTAAAATTTTAAAAATTGGGTATTTTTTTTTTAAAACAAACATCCTTCACTAAACCAATTTTTATGCCAAAGAGAGATACTCCCGCCACAAAAACCTTGGGGTTGGGGGACCAATCATGATCGCCCCCCCCCCCCCATGAGGAAAGCATTCCCCCGTTAAACGTGACGAAACCCGAACTGAGGCACTGGATCGACATTGGGAAAGGGTGTGCTGGGGCTGGGCCCGTTCCCCTAACCCTTTCTGTCAGGCCGTCTGCCGGGAAACTGTTATTTTTTGGGCCCCATAAAGGTTTTTAAAAATGGATATTTTTTTTTACACGAACGCATCACTTCACTTCAGAAGGGGCCCTTTTTTAAACCGACTGGAAGCCGTGTGGCACACTTTTTATATGGATAAAAAGGGACTTTTTATGGACTTTAAAAGAAACAGCCATTCACTTTCCCTTTAAAAGCTTGGAAGACCAGGACCTTTTTTTTTATAACTCAATTGTTTTTGGGCTGAAAGACGAAAAATCAAAAACACACCTGGAAAGGGGTTAGGTTTAAAATAAATAATGGGGTAATTTTAATTTTTTGGGGAACTATCCCAAAATTTAAAAATTTAATTACAATTGGGTGTCTTTGTCTCATAATTGAATTAAAGAAATTAATTTATGCCATATATTCCTTAAATGCTTTTTTTTTTACAGCCTTATGGAATCAACAATAAAATATAAACAAAAGGGCGTGGGCCGGTAAAAAAAACAAAAAAAATAATAGGTTAGCCCAATTTAAAAGTTACAACGGGAGCCATGGGAAAAAATTTTAATTTATGACAAATGAGAGTTGTTTCATGAGCCCAAAAACTTAAGCTTTGTCGGGTTTGTATTTGGTTTGCGATCTTTGGTTTACCCCCGGGTTAAAGCAAATTTAACAATAAAACCATTAGTTTTTCCACTGGGCATGGAAACCTTAGGCCCTATTTCTTTTCCCAAATCTTCACTCTTTCCAACCATTTTTGAAGGGTTTGTAAAAAAGTTATCCCTTGGGTTTGCTTTTAAAATAATC
This sequence comes from Chrosomus eos, assembly GCA_036326025.1. Taxonomy (NCBI): domain Eukaryota; kingdom Metazoa; phylum Chordata; class Actinopteri; order Cypriniformes; family Leuciscidae; genus Chrosomus; species Chrosomus eos. Next base: position 4,993 of record JAZAVI010000947.1, on the reverse strand, counting down.
ATTTCCAAAGGGATTCCCATTATTTAAATGTGGTTTAAATTTAAAACCCTGTAAGCCAAACCCTTTTTCTTGCACGTTTTAAATTCTTTTTAACACAGGGTTTTTGCTTTTTTATTAGACATGGGAAGGTGCGTCCCAAATTTTTTTTGAAAAGCGGGGTTTTTTCATACTGGGTGATTTTTAATTTCAAATTTCTCTGGCCGCCAAAAACCCCAAAAAATAGCCCAAAGCCCTTTCCCCTTGTGAAAGATAAAATTCACAATTCGATTCAACCTTCTACAACAAGTAGAAAACCCTGGAAAAATTTTATTTTTCATTTTTATTTGATTTTTTTTTAAAATATTCCCTTTTTAAAAGGTAATGCAAAAAATTTAAAAGCCCAAAAACACAATTAAAAAAACCCAACCAAACAAAAACAAAAAACAATTTCCCGACAAGAAAACAGGAGTAGGTAAAAAAAAAACCTTTTTTAAACCCCCTACCCCCATTCTAAAAAAAAAATAACAAAACATTTACAAAAAAATAACAACCCAAAAATTTAAAAAAATAGGGCCCCAAACCCGATATTAAAAAACCTTTTAATTTTAAAACAAACAAAAAAAACGATGCAAAACAACTCAGCAACAGAAACCCAAAAACGAGAAAACCCTAAATGTAGATCAATTTTCACAAATTTTCCCTTTTAAAAAAAATGAAATATCTCTGTTTATACTTGTATTTAAAATTTTAAAAAATTTTAACAACATGTTAAACATTTTCAAAAGTTTTCCCTCTTTTTTAAACCAAAAAATTTAAACACACATTTTTTTGGGGGTATTTCCAGCAAAAAGGGTTTTAAAAATCTTATTTCTTCTGCTTGCTCACTTTTTTAAAAATAAAAAAGGGCTTCCGCCAAGGTAACAGGGAATGTTTGGCTTTAAGGGAAAAACTAATAAAAAATTGTAAAGCAACCAAAAACCTTCAGTTTGAGTGTCCTGATCCAAAACAGCCCCCGAAAATATGGGTTTTCTTGGGGCAACCCCCCTTAATTATTCTTATGGCCCCCTTTTTTGCAAAATAAATAAAAGCATTAAAAAAGTGAAATAAGAAAAACCCCCTAAAACCCAAACCCAAAACATCAAATTTTGGGGGAAATAAAAAGGGAAAAATATAGGGGAAAAGGAAAAATATAATATATAAGAAAATACAATATAGGAAAATAAGAAAGAAGGAAACGATGGTCCTTTTTTTGCCGTTGTCCCACACCCCTCAAAAACGCAGAGCGGTAGGGGTATAATTTTTTTTATTTTATTTTACCTTTATTTTACCAGGTGGGCCCATTTAAAAACAAATTCCCCATTTTTCAACGGGGGACCTGGCCAAAATAAGGCGGATATAGCCCCAAAGGCTTTTTTGTGGAAAATAAAACAAATGTTTTTTTTTTTTTTTATATTTTAAATTAAATAAATAAGTTAAAATTATTTACTGATATTTAAATTTTAAAAACTTTAGTTGTTGTTTTCTTTTACCGAATTGCTTAAAAAAAACAAAGCTGTTTGTTTGAAAAAGGGGTGATTGGAGGGCCCCTTTTTTTTATTATTTTTTTTATTTCAAAAAAACCCCCTAACCACCCCCCGTTTTGGTTCCCCTTTCCCTAAAATAAACCTTTAAAATACCCCAATATAAACTAAACCAAACAGCCAGTGACATCATGCATTTGAGCAATCCCAAACAATTCATAAAATCAGCCATGGATTTTTTTTTTTACATTAAAAATTTTTGTGGGAGAAAATAAAAAAGAATTAAAGCTGCAAGCAGCGTGGGGGGGCCCTCGGGACATGTAGCCGTCGGGGGGTGATGCGGCCCGCATATTCCGGGTTGGGAAAATTTTGGAGCCTGCCAAATGCGGCTGTGAATTTGCACGCTTTTCAGGAAAACGGGAAAAAAGGTGTTTAAGCCGTTTACTTTCCCGTTGCCCCCAGTGGCCTATGACGGGGGGTGAATGTGGGGATGTACATGAAATTCAGGGGGGGGACTCTTATCCACTGTAAATTTTTTTTTCAGTTGTGGCATATACACGAAGTTAAAAACCACTTCCTTTTGTCATTTGGGGAAAAGGGGGATCTTTGGGTGCCAAAGCCACGGGGCAAAACCGATTGACGAAAACCGCGATAGCACAAATTTTTATCACAAAGGGCCCTTTAAAAAGGCAAAAGCAGAAATTTCAAGGTTTTTTCAACAAAAACCCAAAGGGGGAGTTTGTTAAAGTACGGAGTGGTAAATCCCCCAAAAAATTTGGGCGAAAAAAAAATTTAAAAAAGGTTGGCCGGGTTCCGTTTTGGGGTTTAAAGGCAAAAAAAAACCGCTCCAAGAGGCTTTTTTGTGCCCTCTGGAAAATGGTAGATGTCCCCAGAAAATTTTGTACATGAGGGCAAACGGGGGGGCAGGGGCTGCTTTTTTAATAAAATAATAAAAAAATAATAAATTCCCTTTCATTTATATAAACGCTTTTCTGGACACTCCAAAAAGGCCTTTTCATAAAGGGGGGAATCTCCTCAACCACCCCCAATGGCGCAAACCACTTGGATGATGCGACGCAGCCATAATTTTCACCAAACCCCCCACCACACAAACCCGCTTACTGGTGGAGAGGGGACAGGATGAACCCCTCATAAAATTTGGGGTTAAATTTGAAGGCAAGGGGCAAATTTGGGCCCGGATGCCGGGGTAAAAACCCCTACCTTCGAAAGAAAATCCTGGGATTTTTTGTAAACCACAGAGAGTCAGGGGCCCCAGTTTAAAACGCTCAATCCCAAAGGGCGGCAATTTTTTACAGTATATGTCCCCCCCAAATACACGGGGGGGGGTTTGGACCCGCACAAACCACAGGGATACACCCCCCCGAGGCCGCTCTTTTAAAAACCCCCCTTCCAGCAGCAACCCCCTTTGGTTTTTCAGAAGGTCTCCCCCCCCAGGTACCCAACCAGGCCACCCTGCCCTTTGCTTCAGTTTGGGAACCAGTCTTGGGGTAAAAGGGGTAAAGGGGTGCTGGGTAGATGTTAAAATGCACTTCCTGTTGCCCAAACAGGGGGCGCCCATGACGGGGTTTGGGAATTCGGGATGTACAAGGGTTTAAAGGGGGGGACCTTGTCAAGCCCGGGGAAAATTTGGTTTCAGGAACTTTAGCCAGTTTCAGCAAAAGTTTACTCCCAAATTCCTGTTTCATGGCGAATCATCGAAGCCAAGGACACCCCATTGGGCAAAACCGCAGATAAACACAACTTTTTTATCCAAACCTTCCCCGGGCCCCGGGCGGCCCGACCGGACGCCCTTTTCAATCAATCACCGTTGCGGGCCACTATTCTTTCCCCGGTAAAATTCACAAAAAAAAATGCACACAACCTTAGAAAGATTTATTTTACTATTCTACAACAAGACGCCAGGTCGCTCACTTTTTGCATCCAGTGCTGCTTTTTAGATCCCCGCCAACGAGTGAAAAGCCCTCGTCCGGTTTCTCACGCGGTCAGATTCTTTTTTCCCCTTTTCCTATTCTTCTGACCGCTTTTTCCCTTTGTTTTTTCCCATCGTCAAAGTAAAACGCCCTGAAATGCGCGAAAGGGTGCAGGGCGCCAACTTTTTTTTAAAAGGGAAAAGTAGCTAAAAGGCCATCCCTGTTTAAATAAAAATCTTCACACAATAATAAATAAAAAAACTCAAACAGCCACCCTTTCGGGCGGGCTACGAGTTTTGAAACAAAATAGGCCTAGCCTACAAACATAATCGTATGCTTAAAAGGGCCCATCGTGGAGGAACAGTAGGGGCATCCACAGTGGATGGAAAAGGCCGTTTTCCCTCCTCCTTACGGCCACCCCACCCAGATGCACTTTGGCTCGCGGGCACCCTCCAGAATTTCTTTAAGGTGAACAGCAGCGATGATTAATAAATGGTTTTTTTTTTTTTTTTTCCACTGAGCGGAAAAGTTTAAAGGGCCCGAGGTCTGACCCGACCCATTTGCTTATATTTTCAACTCGAACCCGGGGGTCCCGTGGGGTTTGTCGGGCCGACCCGCCCCCGTTGAGAACTCTACTCTCCCCCATCCTCACGTAACTTTTCTCAGCTGAAATAGACACCTAAACAAATTGACTGAACCGTAAAACGTTTTTTTTCACAAAAGCCGAAGGCATTTTCGAGTTTTATGTTTTACAGCAGAAACTTACAAACACTCTTGTTGGTTTTTGAACACAACCCAAAAAAATTTAGTTTTTAAACGAATCACATATTCAGGTCAATGACCAGGCTGCTAAATCACTTTGAAAAGACACGTAGCTGAAGAAGTTTTGTCAAAGCCGACTAAAAATGGGAAATGATCGAGGATGGATAATTTCAATTTAACTTGATTATCCCGTGACATCTTCTTAACGTAAAAGGGGAAAAAAAAAGGGTGACACTTTTTTTACGGAAACTTGCTAAAGCCCGCACTTAAGATTAGGGGAAAAACTCGTAATCACAACAATAAAAATTTTTCAGACGTCTTGTCACGAAGGAAAAATTTTAAAGTCACAAAGATTTAAAAACAACACTGATAAGATTTTTTATCTTAAAATAATGTTTCCAAAAACATTTCAGTGGTTTTATCAAATCGTAACAGGGTGAAAAAGGGACTTATGCCTCCAAATTTGTGGTCCTATACTGCTTTTAACCCCAAAATATGTAAATTGCCAGATTGGGTCATGTTTCTGAAGTTCTAATGAGACAAAGAAAACTACCAATTTTACTTGCTTTTCATCAAGCGTTAAAATATCATTATTTTGTTTTTTTTTCATTTCTGATGTCGCAATACATCATACTTTTTAAGAACTAAAAACAACATACCCGACCTTGTCCCGTGGGAAAATTTTTCATTGCAAAGCCGGTACTGGATAAACAGCAAATGGGGGCGTGCGACGGTAGGGTAAATATTTTTCGACAGCGGGAATGGACAATTCTACTTCCAACCTGTAGGGGGGCCGCAGAG
>JAZAVI010000946.1:0-38202 GCA_036326025.1 Chrosomus eos | reverse complement strand
GAGCTCGCGTTCAGCTGTAGTTAGAGCGGTAGTGAGAGACAGAGAAAGTTTTAGATCGAGTTTTAGAGATGCCATAATGGTAAGTTGTTGTTTGTGCTTGTTGCACGAATTCCAGCCTGTCAGGACATCGTGTCCATCATTTTCCTTCAAGGAAAAACAAGGCTTTTCGTTCTTGGGTGCGTTTTGTGCAGGTGAAGAGAGTAGACTTCACTGCCGCGTCTGTCACCACACACTCGGTCGTTTGTAACGCACATTTCACTCCGGAGAATTATAAACCTGGAGATTTTTTGCATCACAGACAGATGGTTTAATTAATACAGCTTTGCAAATCAATTAAACAGGCCTTTAAAGTTTGGGCAAAAGCTCCAGGCAATGATGTGTTTGAGTATTTTATTTATTTATTTATTTTCACAGCGCTGAATGTCATATGATTATTGTTAAACACGAAACACCTCACCTACATGGTTTTATGGTAAAATGTTATTTTCATGTTAATCAGATAAATTTTAATCAAGAACAATGCACTGTGTCTTTAATTCAGTGTGAGCGGAGCAGCAAAATAGACTCTGCACCAAAACGATTGCGGCACTGCTACTTCAGCATGCAGTGTGAATGCAATTGAAGAAACACCTCACCTACATGATTTTATGGTGAAATGTTATTTTCATGTTAATCAGATAAATTTTGATCAAGAACAATGCACTGTGTCTTTAATTCAGCGTGTGCGGAGCAGCAAAAATAGACTCGGCGCCAAAACGATTGAAGCACTGCTACTTCACCATGCAGTGTGAATGCTCTACCCTGTTAACATGGGCGCCGAAAAAAAATACAGGCTGCTTACCCTCTGCTAACGCGTGTCGTGAGACACCGGCATTAGTATGGAGCTCTGCATTGCATTATAAATATTATGAATTGATTATTGAAAATACCTAGACGAACACAGATAAGCCATATATTGTCGCAATTGTATATTTATGGTCTTCATGTTTCATCAGTCAAAACATCTCTATCTGTATTTGCATTTTATTCAGCTACAGCGATATCTAGATGTCTTTGTCCATATAAGGGATTAATAAATCGGAATCGTGACAGACCTAGTCCCAAACATTAAGGTGCCCTGAAATGAGCATGTTGCAAGACACAGATGTCAATAGTACCTGGTTAATGCTGGAGGGTCTGGTCTGTTCATCCTCCAGGTCCAACTTTCTCCAACGAATTTTTTGAGCCTGAGATCTCTTCCCTTTCCGTGGCATCCTTTAAAATATGAAGAGATAAAAAGAAATCAGACAAAAAAAATATTCTTGACAAATATATCTGACTAACTCTCTAATTTGAGTGAAGGAAGTAACTTCTAAAATTACAGATTTTACTTTCAAGTCTCAAATCATCCAAAGTAACCATGGATCTATTTTTAAACCTCAAAAGTAATGCATGTAGAAATACACTTGTTTGTTAGTCAAATTAATTTTAACAGGATTTCTCACATTCTCCCTTTGATAGGCACATACTTTGAAAGTTCTCCCGATGTAACAGCTGTTGAGCCTGAAAAGATAAAACCTGTAGTACTCTCAAGAAGAGAAAAACAGTTAAACAACAATGAAAGAGACACTGTGTGAAATGCAATTAACTTTTTTTTTTTTTTTTTTTTTTGGGTGGGTGGGTGAGGGGGGTGAGGGGGGTTTGGGTGGGTGGGTGAGGGGGGTTTGGGATTGGGTGGGTGAGGGGGTTTGGGTCGGTGGGTGGGTGAGGGGGTTGAAGGTGGAGGATGTGGGATAAGAAATGAAATGAACTGCTCTGTAGAAAACACAAGGAACCTGAAAAAGAAACAAAAACAGACATATTAGGGCACAGGGACTACAATTATGGTGAAATGCCATAGTGGTTAAGAAACCAACTGCAACAATATTAATACTAACCAAGCAGAAAAGTGCAGCAGAAAATGCAGGCTGTGCTCTGATCAGTCAGTCTGAAAAAAAATAACAATGACAACATAATGAAAAATTACTAAACTCAAGTCAACTATGCATAACTTCTTTGCATGTTCAATATGAATAAATTATTTTATCTATATAGGAATGTATTTGAAGAAATGTATTTTTCTTGATACTGTCATATTTTCAAGAACCCGAGTTATTTTAAATATGCTATCAAGCAAGGTTTACTATATATGACAACTGGTTTGGAGAATGGATGGGCGAATGTGGTCTTATTTATTTGTGACATAAATAAAACAGTTTTTATGCTAAGACTTTCTATGATCCTGATTATTTTTTAACTATAACGTTTTCCTTATCAACAAGCCCAATCTGAAGCATTTTGTATTTGTTGCCATGTCCCCAATTAAACCTTTACCTCAAAATGCAGTGAGGAATGCTTGTGAAAACAATATTCTGAAACAGAGAAACAACAGTGTCAAAACTTAAAACACCACACACACAATCCATGTAACTTTAACTTTAATTGCAAAGATTGATAACAACACTGGGGGGAAACAAACTGAAAACATTTTTCAACTGTAAATCTCTCACATTAGAGACAACCTGCTCTAAAGTCAAGTGTAGTATCTCTGCTGTTCTTTATTCCATTACAAACTGTTCTACAAAACAATCTGGCATCTATAAATGTCTAAATAATTGTAATTTAATTGTAATATAAATAATACAAATATTAAATTGTCATTATTGTACAAATGTATTATTATTGTTGATAAATTATTATTTTATAATCATTGTACACATTATTAAGCATAGTGCCATACAATATATTGTAAATATTACTGAACCAAAATAGTGATATTTTTTTTTAAATGATAAAAGTTACACTTAAAGTTAAACTATGGTCAGTTTTAAGTCTGACCAGTCTATAAGGAATACCAGAGGGTTAAACACAAGAAAAACATAAACATTGTCTCTCCATCACTCCCCAAAATACCGTAAATGTCGTAAATGTTTTATATATATAAAATCAATAATTTTCTACAGAGTAAATTAATTTATCACATACATTATATTAGCACGTTATGGTTTGTGATGAGAATTCTGTCAGTGAGCGTGCACTGAAACCTATTCGTTGGATTTCTTCACCGGTGAATCATCTAGGTTAACCGCCTTCGATTAGAGATTGCATTTTTTAAACTCATCACAAACGCGTGTTTGACGCTGCCTTAGATTTATGAACAGATGTAATTCACTCCTCACGCAGTAACTTATAAACTAAAAATAACAGCAAAAGACATATCAATGAAACGCACACAATATAAAATTTTAAGTTCTCACACAAATATAGAAGTGTTGCTAGCTGTAGACATTATTATGCAGGCATTGTACAATATTTACAGAGAAAATGGTACAGAGTTAACAAAAAACGATATAATCTAACAGTCATACCTCATATTATAATACGATTAATACTATCTAAATTGAATTCAGACCTGCATTTGATATTACAATGCTTTTGAAAACTGCACATTTGAAAACGACCGTCTTACTCACCTCAAGAGAATATCTGGGACGATTCATCAGGAACAGATCCGTTTCGTACATTTCGCAGCCAATCAGCAGCGAGCTTTGATTGTACAACCAATAGAATCACACCTTCTAGTGATGGGTCGTTTCATGAACGATTCGTTAATTTTGAACAAATCTTTAATATGACTCTGGAAATACTGAGTTGTCTCAGAGAGTGATTCAATCATTTGTGCTGTGCATGCGCAACATCCTATAAATTATGTTCAGGAAACAGAAATGATTAGTTCAACTGTCGATCGAGTCTTCGGGTTCGAGTCGTTCATTCATCCCGTGAAAGCCCCATAGAGACTATACTGTTTGTACCAGAAAGAGAAATGATTCACATCTAGAGTCTTCGGGTCTGAATCTTTCGTTCATTTTTGACGTTAGTCACTCATTCCCAAACTTCCTTATAAACAAGCACGTCGTCTGATTTGAAACTTGCAGTTACATGCTGCGTTTCTGGTCTCAAAATATAGCTTACAATTTAGATTGCAATGTATAGTTACTAAGGGAGCGAATGGTCATTTGAAATATATTATCTAATATCCATATTCCATCTCCCAGCATTGTCTTCCTCTTACAGAAATTCAGAAGTGCAGTATTATTAATTTTATTATTTTAATATTTTGCTTTTGGAGCAAATGGGAATGCAAAAATTTTATGCACTCCCATTTACCTCGATAGAAGACCACCTTGCTATAGTAGGGCCTTTACCTAATGGATACTCACTTTAAGCAGGGAATGTGAAAGGAGTCCTCGCTCTCTGTTTTATTAATATAAAATATGGATGTGTGTATACAAATGTAATATACTTGCCAATCATCAGTATGAAAGCAAACAAACATGTATGAGAAGCTGTTTTATATTCCAGCCCGCTAAACTATTTAATTCCCTTGTTCAACAAAACCAATACTTGGCAAGGAAGCCCAGCCTACCCTGGCAAAACAAATTCTGGTTACCATAGTCACCATTTCTGGATAAAATATGATTTGTAAATAAATGATAAGACTTTTTGTTAAGTTTGTTCCTAGGCGGTTGCTAGGGTATTCTGGGTGGTTGCTAGGCGGTTGCTAGGGTGTTTTGGTTGGTTGCTAGGGTGTTCTGGGTGGTTGCTAGGGCATTGCTAGGCGGTTGCTAGGGTGTTCTGGGTGGTTGCTAGGCGGTTGCTAGGGTATTCTGGGTGGTTACTAGGGCGTTGCTAGGGTGTTCTGAATGGTTCCTAGGGTGTTGCTAGGTGGTTGCTAGGGTGCTCTGGGTGGTTGCTAGGGTGTTCTGGCTGGTTGCTAGGCGGTTGCTAGGGTATTCGGGGTGGTTGCTATGGTGTTGCTAGGTGGTTGCTAAGGTATTTTGAATGGTTGCTAGGCGGTTGCTAGGGTATTCTGGATGGTTGCTAGGCGGTTGCTAGGGTGTTCTGGGTGGTTGCTAGGCGGTTGCTAGGGTATTCTGGGTGGTTGCTATGGCGTTGCTAGGTGGTTGCTAGGGTATTCTGGGTGGTTGCTAGGCGGTTGCTAGGGTGTTCTGGGTGGTTGCTAGGCGGTTGCTAGGGTGTTCTGGGTGGTTGCTAGGGCGTTGCTAGGCGGTTGCTAGGGTGTTCTGGGTGGTTGCTAGGCGGTTGCTAGGGTGTTCTGGGTGGTTGCTAGGGCATTGCTAGGCGGTTGCTAGGCGGTTGCTAGGGTGTTCTGGGTGGTTGCTAGGTGGTTGCTAGGGTATTCTGGGTGGTTACTAGGGCGTTGCTAGGGTGTTCTGAATGGTTGCTAGGGTGTTGCTAGGTGGTTGCTAGGGTGTTCTGGCTGGTTGCTAGGCGGTTGCTAGGGTATTCTGGGTGGTTGCTATGGTGTTGCTAGGTGGTTGCTAAGGTATTTTGGATGGTTGCTAGGCGGTTGCTAGGGTATTCTGGATGGTTGCTAGGCGGTTGCTAGGGTGTTCTGGGTGGTTGCTAGGGGGTTGCTAGGGTATTCTGGGTGGTTGCTATGGCGTTGCTAGGTGGTTGCTAGGCGGTTGCTAGGGTGTTCTGGGTGGTTGCTAGGCGGTTGCTAGGGTGTTCTGGGTGGTTGCTAGGGCGTTGCTAGGCGGTTGCTAGGGTGTTCTGGGTGGTTGCTAGGCGGTTGCTAGGGTATTCGGGGTGGTTGCTATGGTGTTGCTAGGTGGTTGCTAAGGTATTTTGAATGGTTGCTAGGCGGTTGCTAGGGTATTCTGGATGGTTGCTAGGCGGTTGCTAGGGTGTTCTGGGTGGTTGCTAGGCGGTTGCTAGGGTATTCTGGGTGGTTGCTATGGCGTTGCTAGGTGGTTGCTAGGGTATTCTGGGTGGTTGCTAGGCGGTTGCTAGGGTGTTCTGGGTGGTTGCTAGGCGGTTGCTAGGGTGTTCTGGGTGGTTGCTAGGGCGTTGCTAGGTGGTTGCTAGGGTGTTCTGGGTGGTTGCTAGGCGGTTGCTAGGGTGTTCTGGGTGGTTGCTAGGGCATTGCTAGGCGGTTGCTAGGGTGTTCTGGGTGGTTGCTAGGTGGTTGCTAGGGTATTCTGGGTGGTTACTAGGGCGTTGCTAGGGTGTTCTGAATGGTTGCTAGGGTGTTGCTAGGTGGTTGCTAGGGTGTTCTGGCTGGTTGCTAGGCGGTTGCTAGGGTATTCTGGGTGGTTGCTATGGTGTTGCTAGGTGGTTGCTAAGGTATTTTGGATGGTTGCTAGGCGGTTGCTAGGGTATTCTGGATGGTTGCTAGGCGGTTGCTAGGGTGTTCTGGGTGGTTGCTAGGGGGTTGCTAGGGTATTCTGGGTGGTTGCTATGGCGTTGCTAGGTGGTTGCTAGGCGGTTGCTAGGGTGTTCTGGGTGGTTGCTAGGCGGTTGCTAGGGTGTTCTGGGTGGTTGCTAGGGCGTTGCTAGGCGGTTGCTAGGGTGTTCTGGGTGGTTGCTAGGCGGTTGCTAGGGTGTTCTGGGTGGTTGCTAGGCGGTTGCTAGGGTGTTCTGGGTGGTTGCTAGGGCGTTGCTAGGCGGTTGCTAGGGTATTCTGGATGGTTGCTAGGCGGTTGCTAGGGTGTTCTGGGTGGTTGCTAGGCGGTTGCTAGGGTAGTCTGGGTGGTTGCTAGGGCGTTGCTAGGCGGTTGCTAGGGTATTCTGGGTGGTTGCTAGGCGGTTGCTAGGGTATTCTGGGTGGTTGCTATGTTGTTACTAGGTGGTTGGTAGATGTCACAGATGGTTACTATGGAATTTGTAGCATTTTCTTGGCATGATTTAACACTTAGCTAATCAATATTAGCATGTAGCTATTCACTGCTAGCATGTGTAGCATGTAGCAAGTCCTGTTTGCTAGCATGAGTCAAAAGAGCCAACCCCCATCTCTGTACGATGTTCTGATTTAGAGATATTGGTCTTGCAAAACGGTTGCTAGGGTACTATGTTTGGTTGCTAGGGAGTGGCTTGGCAGCTGCCAATCATGAAGCTCCAAAGTCAATGTGAATGTATAAACCAACCCCCATCTCTATACGATGTTTACATGTAGAGATATAGGTCTTGCAAAATGGTTGCTAGGGTACTCTGTTTGGTTGCTAGGGAGTGGCTTGGCAGCTGCCAATCATGAAACTCCAAAGGCTGCGTGTCAGTATGAATGATATAAACCAACTCCCATGCCTCTGTGACATTCAGAATGGAAGATATCCCTCTTTGGATTTTGGTTGCTAAGGTGCTCGATAATGGTTGCTAGGGCGTGGCCAGTAAGTGTTGAGGTGATTCAGGATTGGCTGTTTGCTGGCCCGAGTCAAACGAGCCCACCCTCATGTTTCTATGACACTTATATCCTGAGATATCCCTTTGATCTCTTTTAATGGAAGTCTATGGAACTTGTTGCTAAGGAGCTCTAAATGGTTGCTAGGGCGTGGCTTGATAGCTTCACAATGATCTTGAGACACTGATTGGCCGTCTGAGTAAAATGAGCCCGCCCCTTTGTCTCTACGACACTGTGATCCAGAGTTATGTTCAATATAAAAGCGGTTTCTATGGTGTAGGACGGCCCATTTCATGGGCCGTCCTACACCATAGTAAGTCTATGGGGGCAACTTTGGGCAGCTCCTGCCCCTCAGGGGTGCAACTTTTACCCCATTGTGTGGTATGTTCTTACAGAGCCTGTAAGCCTCTTCAAATGTGGCAAATCACACATTTCTGTGAAATCTGAGCTCTGAGCTATGACTCTTGAAAGTTTTTCACCATGTTAAGTCAATGGGGTTTTTTGGGCAACTTTGGGCCGCTCCTGCCCCCCAGGGGTGCAAATTTTACCCCATTTAGGGGTATGTTCTTAAAGAGCCTGTCAGCCTCTTCAAATGTGGCAAATCACACGTTTCTGTGAAATCTGATCTCTGAGCTATGATTCGTCAAAGTTTTTCCCCATGTTAAGTCTATGCGTTTTTTTTTGGGCCGTTTTTCGCCCCTGGGGTGAACATCGTACCCCCGATCGCTTATAAAAGTCATAGCACACCATTCCCGAATAATCCGCACGATTTGACACCTCATTCATGGGTCTGTGACAAAAAATGCGGGACTAGTTACGCGCCGAAAAAAAAGTGGAAGAAGAAGAAGAAGAAGAAGAAGAAGAAGAAGAATAATAAGTATGAGCAATAACACTAATGTTGCTTTGCCATAGGCAAGCACCATTAACTAGAATGTACATTTCCAGAAGAAAATGTGAAATGGTGCTTGCAGTGGCAAAACTCGACGACCGGTTGCTAGGGTGTGGTACATGATTGCATACGAGCCAACAAACATGTCTGTACGATGTTCTGGTGCTGAGATATGGCTTATTCATGTGTTCAGGTGGTTGCTAGGTGGTTGCTAGGCGGTTGCTAGCGTATTCTGGGTTGTTGCTAGGGTGTTCTGGGTGGTTGCTAGGTGGTTGCTAGGGTGTTTTGGTTGGTTGCTAGGCGGTTGCTAGGGTGTTCTGGGTGGTTGCTAGGGCATTGCTAGGCGGTTGCTAGGGTATTCTGGACGGTTGCTAGGCGGTTGCTAGGGTGTTCAGGGTGGTTGCTAGGCGGTTGCTAGGGTATTCTTGGTGGTTGCTAGGGCGTTGCTAGTCGGTTGCTAGGGTTTTCTGGGTGGTTGCTATGGTGTTGCTAGGTGGTTGCTAAGGTATTTTAGATGGTTGCTAGGCGATTGCTAGGGTGTTCTGGGTGGTTGCTAGGCGGTTGCTAGGGTATTCTGGGTGGTTGCTAGGGCGTTGCTTGGCGGTTGCTAGGGTATTCTGGATGGTTGCTAGGTGGTTGCTAGGGTGTTCTGGGTGGTTGCTAGGCGGTTGCTAGGGTATTCTGGGTGGTTACTTGGGCGTTGCTTGGCGGTTGCTAGGGTATTCTGGATGGTTGCTAGGCGGTTGCTAGGGTGTTCTGGGTGGTTGCTAGGCGGTTGCTAGGGTATTCTGGGGTGGTTGCTAGGGCATTACTAGGTGGTTGCTAATGTATTCTGGATGGTTGCTATACTGTTTCTAGGCGGTTGCTAGGGTGTTTCTGGTTGGTTGCTAGGCGGTTGCTGGGGTATTCTGGGTTGTTGCTAGGGCGTTGCTAGGCGGTTGCTAGGGTATCTGGGTGGTTGCTAGGCGGTTGCTAGGTGGTTTTGGTTGGTTGCTAGGGTGTTCTGGGTGGTTGCTAGGGCATTGCTAGGCGGTTGCTAGGGTTGCTAGGGTTTCTGGTGTTGCTAGGCGGTTGCTAGGGTATTCTGGGTGGTTACTAGGGCGTTGCTAGGGTGTTCGAATGGTTGCTAGGGTATTCCTGGATGGTTGCTAGGCGGTTGCTAGGTGTTTCTGGTGGTTGCTAGGCGGTTGCTAGGGTTTCTGGTGTTGCTGGCGTTGCTAGGGTGGTATTCTGGGTGGTTGCTAGGCGGTTGCTAGGGTGTTCTGGTGGTTTGCTAGGCGTTGCTAGGCGGTTGCTAGGGTTTCTGGTGGTTGCTAGGCGGTTTGCTAGGCGTTGCTAGGTATTCTGGTGGTTGCTAGGCGGTTGCTAGGGTGTTCTTGGGTGGTTGCTAGGCGGTTGCTAGGGTTTCTGGGGTTTGGGTTGCTAGGCGGTTGCTAGGGTATTCTGGGTGGTTGCTAGGGCGTTGCTAGGCGTTGCTAGGGTATTCTGGGTTAGTGGTTGCTAGGTCGTGGTTGCTAGGCGGTTGCTAGGGTATTCTGGTGTTTGCTAGCTAGTGCTGTGGTTGCTAGGCGGTTGCTAGGTATTCTGGGTGAGTTTAGGGCTTCTAGCGGTTGCTAGGGTATTCTGGTGGTTGCAGCGGTTGCTAGGTATTGTGGTTGCTAGGCAGTGGTTGTGAGATGTCACAGATGGTTACTATGGAGTTTGTAGCATTTTCTTGGCATGATTTAACACTTAGCTAATCAATATTAGCATGTAGCTATTCACTGCTAGCATGTGTAGCATGTAGCAAGTCCTGTTTGCTAGCAGAGTCAAAAGGGCCAACCCATCTCTATACGATGTTCTGATTAGAGATATTGGTCTTGCAAAACGGTTGCTAGGTACTATGTTTGGTTGCTAGGGAGTGGCTTGGCAGCTGCCAATCATGAAGCTCCAAAGTCAATGTGAATGTATAAACCAACCCCCATCTCTATACGATGTTTACATGTAGAGATATAGGTCTTGCAAAATGGTTGCTAGGGTACTCTGTTTGGTTGCTAGGGAGTGGCTTGGCAGCTGCCAATCATGAAACTCCAAAGGCTGCTTGTCAGTATGAATGATATAAACCAACTCCCATGCCTCTGTGACATTCAGAATGGAAGATATCCCTCTTTGGATTTTGGTTGCTAAGGTGCTCGATAATGGTTGCTAGGGCGTGGCCAGTAAGTGTTGGGGATTCAGGATTGGCTGCTTGCTGGCCCGAGTCGAACGAGACCACCCTCATGTTTCTATGACACTTATATCCTGAGATATCCCCTTGATCTCTTTTAATGGAAGTCTATGGAACTTGTTGCTAAGGAGCTCTAAATGGTTGCTAGGGCGTGGCTTGATAGCTTCACAATGATCCTGAGAGACTGATTGGCCGTCTGAGTAAAATGAGCCCGCCCCTTTGTCTCTACGACACTGTGATCCAGAGTTATGTTCAATATAAACGCGGTTTCTATGGTGTAGGACGGCCCATTTCATGGGCCGTCCTATACCATAGTAAGTCTATGGGGGCAACTTTGGGCAGCTCCTGCCCCTCAGGGGTGCAACTTTTACCCCACTGTGAGGTATGTTCTTACAGAGCCTGTAAGCCTCTTCAAATGTGGCAAATCACACATTTCTGTGAAATCTGAGCTCTGAGCTATGACTCTTCAAAGTTTTTCACCATGTTAAGTCAATGGGGTTTTTTGGGCAACTTTGGGCAGCTCCTGCCCCCAGGGGTGCAACTTTTACCCCATTTATAGTTATGTTCTTAAAGAGCCTGTCAGCCTCTTCAAATGTGGCAAATCACACGTTTCTGTGAAATCTGATCTCTGAGCTATGATTCGTCAAAGTTTTTCCCCATGTTAAGTCTATGCGTTTTTTTTGGGCCGTTTTTCGCCCCTGGGGCGAACATCGTACCCCGATCGCTTATAAAAGTCATAGCACACCATTCCCGAACAGGCCGCACGTTTTGACACCTCATTCATGGGTCTGTGACAAAAACTGCGGGAGGAGTTGCGCGTCAAACTTTGGCCAGAAGAACTATAATAATAAGAAACGGAATAATAATAAGTATGCACAATAACACTAATGTTGCTTTGCCATAGGCAAGCACCATTAACTAGAATGTACATTTCCAGAAGAAAATGTGAAATGGTGCTTGCAGTGGCAAAAAACACCACCCGGTTGCACATGATTGCATACGGGCCAACAACCATGTTGTGGAGCTGAAATATGGCTTCTATATGTTGCAATTTGGTTGCTAGGTAGCTCTAAATGGTTGCCAGGGTGTGTTTACACAGTTACCATGGGTATATTTACAGACTGTTTCCCAACCGAAACAAACGAGCCAACCCCCATCTCTGTGTGATGTTCTGGTTTTGAGATATAGCTCATTCATGTGTTTGTACGGTTGCTAGGGTACTCCAAATGGTTGCTAAAGGCTTGTTCATACAGTTTATAGGGAAATATTTAAAGAGTATTTGCACATCTGGGTCAAAAAATGCCCAATTCTGTGTTTTTACAGTGTTTTGTTGCTGACATATGGCTTGTAAATGTTGTTCAATGGTTGCTAGGGGTCTGTAACTGGTTGCTAGGGCGTGGTTATGAAGTTGATATGTCACTATTCATTGGCTGCTTAATAGGACAAATCAAAAGAGCCCAACCCCAAGCCTCTATGACCTTCTGAGCCAAAGATATGATATTACAAATTTTGTGCCAATGTTAAGTCTATGGGAGATTTTTAGGCAAAATTATCGCCCGCCAGACGAACATCGTACACCTGATCGCTTATAAAAGTCATAGCACACCTCTCCTCAATAAACCGGTCGATTTGACACCTCATTCATGGATCTACGGCAAAAGATGTGGGAGGAGTTGCGTGCCAAAGTTTTGTCTAGGTGAATAGTAATTACAATACTAGAATGTACATTTCCAGGAGAAAATGTGAAATGGTGCTTGCAGTGGCAAAACTCGCCGCTCGGTTACTAGGGCGTGGTACATGATAGGCGGTTGCTAGGGTATTCTGGGATGTTGCTAGGGCGTTGCTAGGTGGTTGCTAGGGTATTCTGGGTGGCTGCTAGGGCGTTGCTAGGCAGTTGCTAGGGTATTCTGGGTGGTTGCTAGGGCGTTGCTAGGTGGTTGCTAAGGTATTCTGAATGGTTGCTAGGGTGTTGCTAGGTGGTTGCTAGGTGTTCTGGGTGGTTGCTAAGTGGTTGCTAGGGTTTTTTGGTTGGTCGCTAGGCGGTTGCTAGGGTGTTCTGGGTGGTTGCTAGGGCGTTGCTAGGCGGTTGCTAGGGTATTCTGGAAGGTTGCTAGGTGGTTGCTAGGGTGTTTTGGGTGGTTACTAGGGCGTTGCTAGGTGGTTACTAAGGTGTTCTGAATGGTTGCTAGGGTGTTCTGAGTGGTTGCTAGGGTGTTCTGGGTGTTGCTAGGCAGTTGCTAGGGTGTTCTGGGTGGTTGCTAGGGCGTTGCTAGGTGGTTGCTAGGGTATTCTGGAAGGTTGCTAGGCGGTTGCTAGGGTGTTCTGGGTGGTTACTAGGGTGTTGCTAGGTGGTTGCTAAGGTGTTCTGAATGGTTGCTAGGGTGTTCTGGGTGGTTGCTAGGCAGTTGCTAGGGTGTTCTGGGTGGTTGCTAGGGCGTTGCTAGGCGGTTGCTAGGGTGTTCTGGGTGGTTGCTAGGCGGTTGCTAGGGTATTCTGGGTGGTTGCTAGGGCTTTGCTAGGTGGTTGCTAGGGTATTCTGGAAGGTTGCTAGGCGGTTGCTAGGTTGTTCTGGGTGGTTACTAGGGTGTTGCTAGGTGGTTGCTAAGGTGTTCTGAATGGTTGCTAGGGTGTTCTGGGTGGTTGCTAGGCAGTTGCTAGGGTGTTCTGGGTGGTTGCTAGGGCGTTGCTAGGCGGTTGCTAGGGTGTTCTGGGTGGTTGCTAGGCGGTTGCTAGGGTATTCTGGGTGGTTGCTAGGGCGTTGCTAGGCGGTTGCTAGGGTATTCTGGGAGGTTTTTAGGCGGTTGCTAGGGTATTCTGGGTGGTTGCTATGGTGTTACTAGGTGGTTGGTAGATGTCACAGATGGTTACTATGGAGTTTGTAGCATTTTCTTGGCATGATTTAACACTTAGCTAATCAATATTAGCATGTAGCTATTCACTACTAGCATGTGTAGCATGTAGCAAGTCCTGTTTGCTAGCATAAGTAAAAAGAGCCAACCCCCATCTCTATACGATGTTTTGATGCAGAGATATAGGTCTTGCAAAATGGTTGCTAGGGTACTCTCTTTGGTTGCTAGGGAGTGACTTGGCAGCGGTCAATCATGAAGCTCCAAAGGCTGATTGTCAGTGTGAATGATATAAACCAACCCCCATATCTGTACGATGTTCTGATGCAGAGATGTAGGTCTTGCAAAATGGTTGCTAGGATACTCTGTTTGGTTGCTAGGGAGTTGCTTGGCAGTGGTCAATCATGAAACTCCAAATGCTGATTGTCAGTGTGAAAGAAATAAACCAACCCCCATCACTATACGATGTTCTGATGCAGAGATATAGGTCTTGCAAAATGGTTGCTAGGATACTCTGTTTGGTTGCTATGGAGTTGATTGGCAGCTGCCAGTGATGCATCTCTAAAGGCTTCTTGTCAATGTGAATGATATAAACCAACCCACATCACTATACGATGTTCTGATGCAGAGATATAGGTATTGCAAAATGGTTGCTAGGGTACTCTGTTTGGTTGCTATGGAGTTGCTTGGCAGCTGCCAGTGATGAATCTCTAAAGGCTTCTTGTCACTATGAATGATATAAACCAACTCCGTGCCTCTGTGACATTCAGAATGGAAGATATCCCTCTTTGGATTTTGGTTGCTAAGGTGCTCGACAATGGTTGCTAGGGCGTGGCCAGTAAGTGTTGAGGTGATTCAGGATTGGCTGTTTGCTGGCCCGAGTCAAACGAGCCCACCCTCATGTTTCTATGACACTTATATCCTGAGATATCCCTTTGATCTCTTTTAATGGAAGTCTATGGAACTTGTTGCTAAGGAGCTCTTAATGGTTGCTAGGGCGTGGCTTGATAGCTTCACAGTGATCTTGAGACACTGATTGGCCGTCTGAGTAAAATGAGCCCGCCCCTTTGTCTCTACGACACTGGGATCCAGAGTTATGTTCAATATAAAAGCGGTTTCTATGGTGTAGGACGGCCCATTTCATGGGCCGTCCTACACCATAGTAAGTCTATGGGGGCAACTTTGGGCAGCTCCTGCCCCTCAGGGGTGCAACTTTTACCCCATTGTGTGGTATGTTCTTACAGAGCCTGTAAGCCTCTTCAAATGTGGCAAATCACACATTTCTGTGAAATCTGAGCTCTGAGCTATGACTCTTCAAAGTTTTTCACCATGTTAAGTCAATGGGGTTTTTTGGGCAACTTTGGGCCGGTCCTGCCCCCCAGGGGTGCAACTTTTACCCCATTTAGGGGTATTTTCTTAAAGAGCCTGTCAGCCTCTTCAAATGTGGCTAATCACACATTTCTGTGAAATCTGATCTCTGAGCTATGATTCGTCAAAGTTTTTCCCCATGTTAAGTCTATGCGTTTTTTTTGGGCCGTTTTTCGCCCCTGGGGCGAACATCGTACCCCCGATCGCTTATAAAAGTCATAGCACACCATTCCCGATCAGGCCGCACGTTTTGACACCTCATTCATGGGTCTGTGACAAAAACTGCGGGAGGAGTTACGCGCCGAAAAAAAAGTGGAAGAAGAAGAAGAATAATAATAAGTATGAGCAATAACACTAATGTTGCTTTGCCATAGGCAAGCACCATTAACTAGAATGTACATTTCCAGGAGAAAATGTGAGATGGTGCTTGCAGTGGCAAAACTCGCCGCTCGGTTGCTAGGGTGTGGTACATGATTGCATACGAGCCAACAACCATGTCTGTACGATGTTGTGGAGCTGAAATATGGCTTCTATATGTTGCAATATGGTTGCTAGGTATCTTCAAATGGTTGCTAAGGTGTGGTTACACAGTTACCATGATGATATTTACAGACTGGTCTCCCAACCGAAACGAAGAAGCACAGCCCCATGTCTATATGATTTTCTGGTTCTGAGATATAGCTCATTCATGTGTTTGTAAGGTTGCTAGGGTACTCCAAATGGTTGCTAAGGCTTATTTATACAGTTTATGGGGTAATATTTAAAGAGTATTTGCACATCTGGGTCAAAAAAATGCCCAACTCTGTGTTTTTACAATGTTTTGTTGCTGAGATATGGCTTGTAAATGTTGTTCAATGGTTGCTAGGGGCCTGTAACTGGTTGCTAGGGCGTGGTTATGAAGTTGATATGTCACTACTCATTAGCTGCTTAATATGACGAATCAAAAGAGCCCAACCCCAAGCCTCTATGACCTTCTGAGCCAAAGATATGATTTTACAAATTTTGTGCCAATGTTAAGTCTATGGGAGATTTTTCGAGAAATTTTTCGCCCCCCAGACGAACATCGTACACCTGATCACTTATAAAAGTCATAGCACACCTCTCCTCAATAAAACCGGTCGATTTGACACCTCATTCATGGGTCTACGACAAAAGATGTGGGAGGAGTTGCGTGCCAAAATTTTGTCTAGGTGAATAGTAATTACAATACTAGAATGTACATTTCCAGGAGAAAATGTGAAATGGTGCTTGCAGTGGCAAAACTCGCCGCTCGGTTGCTAGGGTGTGGTACATGATTGTATACGAGCCAACAAACATGTCTGTACGATGTTCTGGTGCTGAGATATGGCTTATTCATGTGTTCAGGTGGTTGCTACGCGGTTGCTAGGATATTCTGGTTGGTTGCTAGGGCATTGCTAGACGGTTGCTTGGGTATTCTGGGTGGTTGCTAGGCGGTTGCTAGGGTGTTTTGGTTGGTTGCTAGGGTGTTATGGGTGGTTGCTAGGGCATTGCTAGGCGTTGCTAGGCGGTTGCTAGGG
The DNA here is from genome assembly GCA_036326025.1 of Chrosomus eos. Classification (NCBI taxonomy): domain Eukaryota; kingdom Metazoa; phylum Chordata; class Actinopteri; order Cypriniformes; family Leuciscidae; genus Chrosomus; species Chrosomus eos. The sequence continues at coordinate 22,136 of JAZAVI010000946.1, read as the reverse complement.
TGTTCTGGGTGGTTGCTAGGTGGTTGCTAGGGTATTCTGGGTGGTTACTAGGGCGTTGCTAGGGTGTTCTGAATGGGTTGCTAGGGTATTCTGGATGGTTGCTAGGCGGTTGCTAGGGTGTTCTGGGTGGTTGCTAGGCGGTTGCTAGGGTATTCTGGGTGGTTGCTATGGCGTTGCTAGGTGGTTGCTAGGGTATTCTGGGTGGTTGCTAGGCGGTTGCTAGGGTGTTCTGGGTGGTTGCTAGGCGGTTGCTAGGGTGTTCTGGGTGGTTGCTAGGGCGTTGCTAGGCGGTTGCTAGGGTATTCTGGATGGTTGCTAGGCGGTTGCTAGGGTGTTCTGGGTGGTTGCTAGGCGGTTGCTAGGGTATTCTGGGTGGTTGCTAGGGCGTTGCTAGGCGGTTGCTAGGGTGTTCTGGGTGGTTGCTAGGCGGTTGCTAGGGTGTTCTGGGTGGTTGCTAGGGCGTTGCTAGGCGGTTGCTAGGGTATTCTGGATGGTTGCTAGGCGGTTGCTAGGCGGTTGCTATGGTATTCTGGATGGTTGCTAGGCGGTTGCTAGGGTGTTCTGGGTGGTTGCTAGGCGGTTGCTAGGGTATTCTGGGTGGTTGCTAGGGCGTTGCTAGGCGGTTGCTAGGGTATTCTGGATGGTTGCTAGGCGGTTGCTAGGCGGTTGCTAGGGTATTCTGGGTGGTTGCTAGGCGGTTGCTAGGGTATTCTGGGTAGTTGCTAGGGCGTTGCTAGGCGGTTGCTAGGGTATTCTGGGTGGTTGCTAGGCGGTTGCTAGGGTATTCTGGGTGGTTGCTAGGCGGTTGCTAGGGTATTCTGGGTGGTTGCTATGGTGTTACTAGGTGGTTGTTAGATGTCATAGATGGTTACTCTGGAATTTGTAGCATTTTTTGGCATGATTTAACACTTAGCTAATCAATATTAGCATGTAGCTATTCACTGCTAGCATGTGTAGCATGTAGCAAGGCCTGTTTGCTAGCATGAGTCAAAAGAGCCAACCCCCATCTCTATACGATGTTCTGATGCAGAGATATTGGTCTTGCAAAACGGTTGCTAGGGAACTCTGTTTGGTTGCTAGGGAGTGGCTTGGCAGCTGCCAATCATGAAGCTCCAAAGTCAATGTGAATGTATAAACCAACCCCCATCTCTATACGATGTTTACATGTAGAGATATAGGTCTTGCAAAATGGTTGTTAGGGTACTCTGTTTGGTTGCTAGGGAGTGGCTTGGCAGCTGCCAATCATGAAACTCCAAAGGCTGCTTGTCAGTATGAATGATATAAACCAACTCCCATGCCTCTGTGACATTCAGAATGGAAGATATCCCTCTTTGGATTTTGGTTGCTAAGGTGCTCGATAATGGTTGCTAGGGCGTGGCCAGTAAGTGATGAGGTGATTCAGGATTGGCTGTTTGCTGGCCCGAGTCAAACGAGACCACCCTCATGTTTCTATGACACTTCTATCCGGAGATATCCTTTTGATCTCTTTCAATGGAAGTCTATGGAACTTGTTGCTAAGGTGCTCCAAATGGTTGTTAGGCGTGGCTTGATAGCTACACAATGATCCTGAGAGACTGATTGGCCGTCTGAGTCAAATGAGCCCGCCCCTTTGTCTCTACGACACTGTGATCCAGAGTTATGTTCAATATAAAAGCGGTTTCTATGGTGTAGGACGGCCCATTTCATGGGCCGTCCTACACCATAGTAAGTCAATGGGGCAACTTTGGGCCGCTCCTGCCCCCCAGGGGTGCAACTTTTACCCCATTGTGTGGTTTGTTCTTACAGAGCCTGTCAGCCTCTTCAAATGTGGCAAATCACACGCTTCTGGGAAATCTGAATTCTGAGCTAAGAGTCATAACATTTTTCACAATGTTAAGTCAATGGGGGTTTGGGGCAACTTTGGGCAGCTCCTGCCCCCCAGGGGTGCAACTTTTACCCCATTTATAGGTATGTTCTTACAGACCCTGTCAGCCTCTTCAAATGTGGCAAATCACACGTTTCTGCGAAATCCTCGATCTGAGCTACGAGTCTTCAAAGTTCACCATGTTAAGTCTATGGGGCAACTTTGGGCAATTCCTGCCCCTCAGGGGTGCAACTTTTACCCCATTTTGAGGTATGTTCTTACAGAGCCTGTCAGCCTCTTCAAATGTGGTAAATCACACGCTTCTGCGAAATCCTCGCTCAGAGCTACGAGTCGTCAAACTTTGTCGTAATGTTAAGTCTATGGGATTTTTCGGCAGCTTTTTTGCCCCTGGGGCAAACATCGTACCCCCGATCGCTTATAAAAGTCATAGCACACCATTCCCGAATAATCCGCACGATTTGACCCCTCATTCGTGGGTCTGTGACCAAAACTGCGGGACTAGTTACGCGCCGAAAAAGCGGCGGAATAAAAAGAATAAGAAAAATAATAAGTATGAGCAATAACACTAATGTTGCTTTGCCATAGGCAAGCACCATTAACTAGAATGTACATTTCCAGAAGAAAATGTGAAATGGTGCTTGCAGTGGCAAAACTCGCCGCTCGGTTGCTAGGGTGTGGTACATGATTGCATACGAGCCAACAAACATGTCTGTACGATGTTCTGGTGCTGAGATATGGCTTATTCATGTGTTCAGGTGGTTGCTAGGTGGTTGCTAGGGTATTCTGGGTGGTTGCTAGGGCATTGCTAGACGGTTGCTAGGGTATTCTGGGTGGTTGCTATGGTGTTGCTAGGTGGTTGCTAGGGTGTTCTGGGTGGTTGCTAGGTGGTTGCTAGGGTATTCTGGGTGGTTGCTAGGGCATTGCTAGGTGGTTGCTAATGTATTCTGGATGGTTGCTATACTGTTTCTAGGCGGTTGCTAGGGTGTTCTGGTTGGTTGCTAGGCGGTTGCTAGGGTATTCTGGGTTGTTGCTAGGGCGTTGCTAGGCGGTTGCTAGGGTATTCTGGGTGGTTGCTAGGCGGTTGCTAGGCGTTGCTAGCGGTTGCTAGGTATTCTGGTGGTGCTAGGCGTTGCTAGGTGTTTTGGTTGGTTCTAGGTTCTGGGTGGTTGCTAGGCATTGCTAGGCGGTTGCTAGGCGTTGCTAGGGTGTTCTGGGTGGTTGCTAGGCGGTTGCTAGGGTATTCTGGGTGGTTACTAGGGCGTTGCTAGGGTGTTCTGAATGGTTGCTAGGGTATTCTGGATGGTTGCTAGGCGGTTGCTAGGGTGTTCTGGGTGGTTGCTAGGCGGTTGCTAGGGTATTCTGGGTGGTTGCTTGGTGTTGCTAGGTGGTTGCTAGGGTTTCTGGGTGGTTGCTAGGCGGTTGCTAGGGTGTTCTGGGTGGTTGCTAGGGCGTTGCTAGGCGGTTGCTAGGGTATTCTGGTTAGGGTTGCTAGGGGTTGCTAGGGGTTGCTGGGGCGTTGCTAGCGGTGCTAGGTATTCTGGGTGGTTGCTAGGCGGTTGCTAGGTGTCTGGTGGTTGCAGGTGTTGCTAGGGTATTCTGGGTGGTTGGCGTTGCTAGGCGGTTGCTAGGGTGTTCTGGGTGGTTGCTAGGTGGTTGCTAGCGGTATTCTGGGTGTTCTGGGTGGTTGCTAGGCGGTTGCATGTTCTAGGCTTGTAGGTGTTCTGGTGGTTGCTAGCGGTTGCTAGGGCGGTGTTGCTGAGGGTATTCTGGGTGGTTGCTATGGTGTTACTAGGTGGTTGGTAGATGTCACAGATGGTTACTATGGAATTTGTAGCATTTTCTTGGCATGATTTAACACTTAGCTAATCAATATTAGCATGTAGCTATTCACTGCTAGCATGTGTAGCATGTAGCAAGACCTGTTTGCTAGCATGAGTCAAAAGAGCCAACCCCCATCTCTATACGATGTTCTGATTTAGAGATATTGGTCTTGCAAAACGGTTGCTAGGGTACTATGTTTGATTGCTAGGGAGTGGCTTGGCAGCTGCCAATCATGAAGCTCCAAAGTCAATGTGAATGTATAAACCAACCCCCATCTCTATACGATGTTTACATGTAGAGATATAGGTCTTGCAAAATGGTTGCTAGGGTACTCTGTTTGGTTGCTAGGGAGTGGCTTGGCAGCTGCCAATCATGAAACTCCAAAGGCTGCTTGTCAGTATGAATGATATAAACCAACTCCCATGCCTCTGTGACATTCAGAATGGAAGATAGCCCTCTTTGGATTTTGGTTGCTAAGGTGCTCGATAATGGTTGCTAGGGCGTGGCCAGTAAGTGATGAGGTGATTCAGGATTGGCTGTTTGCTGGCCCGAGTCAAACGAGCCCACCCTCATGTTTCTATGACACTTATATCCAAAGATATCCTTTGATCTCTTTTAATGGAAGTCTATGGAACTTGTTGCTAAGGAGCTCTAAATGGTTGCTAGGGCGTGGCCAGTAAGTGTTGAGGTGATTCAGGATTGGCTGTTTGCTGGCCCGAGTCCAACGAGCCCACCCTCATGTTTCTATGACACTTATATCCTGAGATATCCCTTTGATCTCTTTTAATGGAGGTCTATGGAACTTGTTGCTAAGGAGCTCTAAATGGTTGCTAGGGCGTGGCTTGATAGCTTCACAATGATCTTGAGACACTGATTGGCCGTCTGAGTAAAATGAGCCCGCCCCTTTGTCTCTACGACACTGTGATCCAGAGTTATGTTCAATATAAAAGCGGTTTCTATGGTGTAGGACGGCCCATTTCATGGGCCGTCCTACACCATAGTAAGTCTATGGGGGCAACTTTGGGCAGCTCCTGCCCCTCAGGGGTGCAACTTTTACCCCACTGTGAGGTATGTTCTTACAGAGCCTGTAAGCCTCTTCAAATGTGGCAAATCACACATTTCTGTGAAATCTGAGCTCTGAGCTATGACTCTTCAAAGTTTTTCACCATGTTAAGTCAATGGGGTTTTTTGGGCAACTTTGGGCAGCTCCTGCCCCCCAGGGGTGCAACTTTTACCCCATTTAGGGGTATGTTCTTAAAGAGCCTGTCAGCCTCTTCAAATGTGGCAAATCACACGTTTCTGTGAAATCTGATCTCTGAGCTATGGTTCGTCAAAGTTTTTCCCCATGTTAAGTCTATGCGTTTTTTTTGGGCCGTTTTTCGCCCCTGGGTCGAACATCGTACCCCCGATTGCTTATAAAAGTCATAGCACACCATTCCCGAACAGGCCGCACGTTTTGACACCTCATTCATGGGTCTGTGACAAAAACTGCGGGAGGAGTTACGCGCCGAAAAAAAAGTGGAAGAAGAAGAAGAAGAATAATAATAAGTATGAGCAATAACACTAATGTTGCTTTGCCATAGGCAAGCACCATTAACTAGAATGTACATTTCCAGGAGAAAATGTGAAATGGTGCTTGCAGTGGCAAAACTCGCCGCTCGGTTGCTAGGGTGTGGTACATGATTGCATACGAGCCAACAACATGTCTGTACGATGTTCTGGTGCTGAGATATGGCTTATTCATGTGTTCAGTGGTTGCTAGGTAGTTGCTAGGGTGTTCTGGGTGGTTGCTAGGTGGTTGCTAGGTATTCTGGGTGGTTGCTAGGGCATTGCTAGGGTTGCTAATGTGTCTGGATGGTTGCTAAGTGTTTATAGGCGGTTGCTAGGGTGTTCTGGTTGGTTGCTAGGCGGTTGCTAGGGTATTCTGGGTTGTTGCTAGGGCGTTGCTAGGCGGTTGCTAGGGTATTCTGGGTGGTTGCTAGGCGGTTGCTAGGGTGTTTTGGTGGTTGCTAGGGTGTTCTGGGTGGTTGCTCGGGCATTGCTAGGCGGTTGCTAGGCGGTTGCTAGGGTTTCTGGGTGGTTGCTAGGCAGTTGCTAGGGTATTCTGGGTGGTTACTAGGGCGTTGCTAGGGTGTTCTGGGTGGTTGCTAGGGTGTTCTGGCTGGTTGCTAGGCGGTTTGCTAGGGTATTCTGGGTGGTTGCTATGGTGTTGCTAGGTGGTTGCTAGGTATTTTGGATGGTTGCTAGGCGGTTGCTAGGGTATTTTGGATGGTTGCTAGGCGGTTGCTAGGGTGTTCTGGGTGGTTGCTAGGCAGTTGCTAGGCGGTTGCTAGGGTATTCTGGGTGGTTGCTATGGCGTTGCTAGGTGGTTGCTAGGGTATTCTGGGTGGTTGCTAGGCGGTTGCTAGGGTGTTCTGGGTGGTTGCTAGGCGGTTGCTAGGGTGTTCTGGGTGGTTGCTAGGGCGTTGCTAGGCGGTTGCTAGGGTATTCTGGGTGGTTGCTAGGTGGTTGCTAGGGTATTCTGGGTGGTTGCTAGGGCGTTGCTAGGCGGTTGCTAGGGTATTCTGGGTGGTTGCTAGGGTATGGGGGTTTGCTAGGCAGTTGCTATGGTATTCTGGGTGGTTGCTATGGTGTTACTAGGTGGTTGGTACTTGTCAAAGATGATTACTATGGAGTTTGTAGCATTTTATTGGCATGATTTAGCACTTAGCTAATCAATATTAGCATGTAGCTATTCAGTGCTAGCATGTAGCAAGTCCTGTTTGCTATCATGAGTCAAAAGAGCCAACCCCCATCTCTATACGATGTTCTGATGCAGAGATATTGGTCTTGCAAAACGGTTGCTAGGGTACTATGTTTGGTTGCTAGGGAGTGGCTTGGCAGCTGCCAATCATGAAGCTCCAAAGTCAATGTGAATGTATAAACCAACCCCCATCTCTATACAATTTTCTGATGCAGAGATATAGGTCTTGCAAAATGGTTGATAGGGTACTCTGTTTGGTTGCTATGGAGTTGCTTGGCAGTTGCCAGTGATGAATCTCTAAAGGCTTCTTGTCACTATGAATGATATAAACCAACTCCCATGCCTCTGTGACATTCAGAATGGAAGATATCCCTCTTTGGATTTTGGTTGCTAAGGTGCTCGACAATGGTTGCTAGGGAGGGGCTAGTAAGTGTTGAGGTGATTCATGATTGGCCGTTTGCTGCCCCGAGTCAAACAAGACCACCCTTGTGTTTCTATGACACTTCTATCCGGAGATATCCTTTTTATCTCTTTCAGTGGAAGTTTATGGAACTTGTTGCTAAGGTGCTCTAAATGGTTGCTAGGGCGTGGCTTGATAGCTACACAATGATCCTGAGAGACTGATTGGCCGTCTGAGTAAAATGAGCCCGCCCCCTTGTCTCTACGACACTGTGATCCAGAGTTATGTTCAATATAAAAGCGGTTTCTATGGTGTAGGACGGCCCATTTCATGGGCCGTCCTACACCATAGTAAGTCAATGGGGCAACTTTGGGCCGCTCCTGCCCCCAGGGTGCAACTTTTACCCATTGTGTGGTATGTTCTTACAGAGCCTATCAGCCTCTTCAATGTGGTAAATTACACGTTTCTGCGACATCCTCGTTCCGAGCTACGACGCGTCAAAGTTTGTCGCAATGTTACGTCTATGGATTTTCGGCCGCTTTTTCGCCCTGGGGCGAACATCGTACCCCCGATCGCTTATAAAAGTCATAGCACACCATTCCGAATAATCCGCACGATTTGACGCCTCTTTCGTGGGTCTGTGACCAAACTGCGGGACGAGTTACGCGCCGAAAAAGCGGCGGAATAAGAAGAATAAGAATAAGAATAATAAGTATGCACAATAACACTAATGTTGCTTTGCCATAGGCAAGCACCATTAACTAGAATGTACATTTCCAGGAGAAAATGTGAAATGGTGCTTGCAGTGGCAAAACACACCACTCGGTTGCTAGAGTGTGGTACATGATTGCATACGAGCCAACAAACATGTCTGTACGATGTTCTGGTGCTGAGATATCGCTTATTCATGTGTTCAGGTGGTTGCTAGGCGGTTGCTAGGACATTCTGGTGGTTGCTAGGGCATTGCTAGACGGTTGCTAGGGTATCTGGTGGTTGCTATGGTGTTGCTAGTGGTTGCTAGGCGGTTGCTAGGTGTTCTGGTTGGTTGCTAGGCGGTTGCTAGGGTGTTTCTGGTGTGTAGCTAGGCGGTTGCTAGGGTGTTCTGGGTGGTTGCTAGGCGGTTTGCTAGGGTATTCTGGGTGGTTACTAGGGCGTTGCTAGGGTGTTTCTGAATGGTTGCTAGGGTATTCTGGATGGTTGCTAGGCGGTTGCTAGGGTGTTCTGGGTGGTTGCTAGGCGGTTGCTAGGGTATTTTGGGTGGTTGCTATGGCGTTGCTAGGTGGTTGCTAGGGTATTCTGGGTGGTTGCTAGGCGGTTGCTAGGGTGTTCTGGGTGGTTGCTAGGTGGTTGCTAGGGTGTTCTGGGTGGTTGCTAGGGCGTTGCTAGGCGGTTGCTAGGGTATTCTGGATGGTTGCTAGGCGGTTGCTAGGGTGTTCTGGGTGGTTGCTAGGCGGTTGCTAGGGTATTCTGGGTGGTTGCTAGGGCGTTGCTAGGCGGTTGCTAGGGTATTCTGTATGGTTGCTAGGCGGTTGCTAGGCGGTTGCTAGGGTATTCTGGATGGTTGCTAGGCGGTTGCTAGGGTGTTCTGAGTGGTTGCTAGGCGGTTGCTAGGGTATTCTGGGTGGTTGCTAGGGCGTTGCTAGGCGGTTGCTAGGGTGTTCTGGTGGTTGCTAGGCGGTTGCTAGGGTGTTCTGGGTGGTTGCTAGGCGGTTGCTAGGTGTTCTGGGTGGTTGCTAGGGCGTTGCTAGGCGGTTGCTAGGGTATTCTGGATGGTTGCTAGGCGGTTGCTAGGCGGTTGCTAGGGTATTCTGGGTGGTTGCTAGGCGGTTGCTAGGGTATTCTGGGTGGTTGCTATGGTGTTACTAGGTGGTTGGTAGATGTCACAGATGGTTACTATGGAATTTGTAGCATTTTCTTGGCATGATTTAACACTTAGCTAATCAATATTAGCATGTAGCTATTCACTGCTAGCATGTGTAGCATGTAGCAAGTCCTGTTTGCTAGCATGAGTCAAAAGAGCCAACCCCCATCTCTATACGATGTTCTGATGCAGAGATATTGGTCTTGCAAAACGGTTGCTAGGGTACTATGTTTGGTTGCTAGGGAGTGGCTTGGCAGCTGCCAATCATGAAGCTCCAAAGTCAATGTGAATGTATAAACCAACCCCCATCTCTATACGATGTTTACATGTAGAGATATAGGTCTTGCAAAATGGTTGCTAGGGTACTCTGTTTGGTTGCTAGGGAGTGGCTTGGCAGCTGCCAATCATGAAACTCCAAAGGCTGCTTGTCAGTATGAATGATATAAACCAACTCCCATGCCTCTGTGACATTCAGAATGGAAGATATCCCTCTTTGGATTTTGGTTGCCAAGGTGCTCGATAATGGTTGCTAGGGCGTGGCCAGTAAGTGTTGAGGTGATTCAGGATTGGCTGTTTGCTGGCCCGAGTCAAACGAGCCCACCCTCATGTTTCTATGACACTTATATCCTGAGATATCCCTTTGATCTCTTTTAATGGAAGTCTATGGAACTTGTTGCTAAGGAGCTCTAAATGGTTGCTAGGGCATGGCTTGATAGCTTCACAATGATCTTGAGACACTGATTGGCCGTCTGAGTAAAATGAGCCCGCCCCTTTGTCTCTACGACACTGGGATCCAGAGTTATGTTCAATATAAAAGCGGTTTCTATGGTGTAGGACGGCCCATTTCATGGGCCGTCCTACACCATAGTAAGTCTATGGGGGCAACTTTGGGCAGCTCCTGCCCCTCAGGGGTGCAACTTTTACCCCACTTTGAGGTATGTTCTTACAGAGCCTGTAAGCGTCTTCAAATGTGGCAAATCACACATTTCTGTGAAATCTGAGCTCTGAGCTATGACTCTTCAAAGTTTTTTACCATGTTAAGTCAATGGGGTTTTTTGGGCAACTTTGGGCAGCTCCTGCCCCCCAGGGGTGCAACTTTTACCCCATTTAGGGGTAAGTTCTTAAAGAGCCTGTCAGCCTCTTCAAATGTGGCAAATCACACGTTTCTGTGAAATCTGATCTCTGAACTATGATTCGTCAAAGTTTTTCCCCATGTTAAGTCTATGCGTTTTTTTTGGGCCGTTTTTCGCCCCTGGGGCGAACATCGTACCCCCGATCGCTTATAAAAGTCATAGCACACCATTCCCGAATAATCCGCACGATTTGACACCTCATTCATGGGTCTGTGACAAAAAATGCGGGACTAGTTACGCGCCGAAAAAAAAGTGGAAGAAGAAGAAGAAGAAGAATAATAAGTATGCACAATAACAGTAATGTTGCTTTGCCATAGGCAAGCACCATTAACTAGAATGTACATTTCCAGGAGAAAATGTGAAATGGTGCTTGCAGTGGCAAAACTCGCCACACACGGTTGCTAGGGTGTGGTACATGATTGCATACGAGCCAACAAACATGTCTGTACGATGTTCTGGTGCTGAGATATGGCTTATTCATGTGTTCAGGTGGTTGCTAGGCGGTTGCTAGGGTATTCTGGGTGGTTGCTAGGGCATTGATAGACGGTTGCTAGGGTATTCTGGGTGGTTGCTATGGTGTTACTATGGTGTTGCTAGGTGGTTGCTAGGGTGTTCTGGGTGGTTGCTAGGCGGTTGCTAGGGTATTCTGGGTTGTTGCTAGGGCATTGCTAGGCGGTTGCTAGGGAATTCTGGGTGGTTGCTAGGGTGTTGCTAGGTGGTTGCTAAGGTATTCTGAATGGTTGCTAAGGTGTTACTAGGTGGTTGCTAGGGTGTTGTGGGTGGTTGCTAGGGTGTTTTGGTTGGTTGCTAGGTGGTTGCTAGGGTGTTCTGGGTGGTTGCTAGGGCGTTGCTAGGCGGTTGCTAGGGTATTCTGGATGGTTGCTAGGCGGATGCTGTGGTGTTCTGGGTGGTTGCTAGGCGGTTGCTAGGGCGTTGCTAGGTGGTTGCTAAGGCGTTTTGAATGGTTGCTAGGGTGTTGCTAGGGTGTTCTGGGTGGTTGCTAGGCGGTTACTAGGGTGTTCTGGGTGGTTGCTAGGGCGTTGTTAGGCGGTTGCTAGGGTATTCTGGATGGTTGCTAGGCGGTTGCTAGGGTGTTCTGGGTGGTTGCTAGGCAGTTGCTAGGGTATTCTGGGTGGTTGCTAGGGCGTTGCTAAGCGGTTGCTAGGGTATTCTGGGTGGTTGCTAGGAGGTTGCTAGGGTGTTCTGGGTGGTTGCTAGGCGGTTGCTAGGCGGTTGCTAGGGTATTCTGGATGGTTTCTAGGCGGTTGCTAGGGTGTTCTGGGTGGTTGCTAGGCGGTTGCTAGGGTATTCTGGGTGGTTGCTAGGACGTTGCTAGGCGGTTGCTAGGGTATTCTGGGTGGTTGCTAGGCGGTTGCTAGGGTATTCCGGGTGGTTGCTATGGTGTTACCAAGTGGTTGGTAGTTGTCACAGATGGTTACTATGGAGTTTGTAGCATTTTCTTGGTATGATTTAACACTTAGCTAATCAATATTAGCATGTAGCTATTCACTGCTAGCATGTGTAGCATGTAGCAAGTCCTGTTTGCTAGCATGAGTAAAAAGAGCCAACCCCCATCTCTATACGATGTTTTGATGCAGAGATATAGTTCTTGCAAAACGGTTGCTAGGGTACTCTGTTTGGTTGCTAGGGAGTGGCTTGGCAGCTGCCAATTATGAAGCTCCAAAGTCAATTTGAATGTATAAACCAACCCCCATCTCTATACGATGTTTTGATGCAGAGATATAGGTCTTGCAAAATGGTTGCTAGGTGACCCTGATTGGTTGCTATGGAGTTGATTGGCAGCTGCCAGTGTTGAATCTCTAAAGGCTTCTTTTCACTTTGAATGATATAAACCAACTCCCATGCCTCTGTGACATTCAGAATGGAAGATATCCCTCTATAGAATTTGGTTGCTAAGCAGCTCGACAATGGTTGCTAGGGAGGGGCTAGGAAGTGTTGAGGTGATTCATGATTGGCTGTTCGCTGCCCCGAGTCAAACGAGACCACCCTCGTGTTTCTATGACACTTTTATCCGGAGATATCCTTTTGATCTCTTTCAATGGAAGTCTATGGAACTTGTTGCTAAGGTGCTCTAAATGGTTGCTAGGGCGTGGCTTAATAACTTCACAATGATCCTGAGAGACTGATTGGTCGTCTGAGTAAAATGAGCCCGCCCCCTTATCTCTATGACACTGTGATCCAGAGCTATGTTCAAAACAAAATCCCTATGCAATGTGTAGGACTACACCATAGTAAGTCAATGGGGCAACTTTGGGCAGCTCCTGCCCCCCAGGGGTGCAACTTTTACCCCATTGTGAGGTATGTTCTTACAGAGCCTGCCAGCCTCTTCAAATGTGGTAAATTACAAGTTTCTGTGAAATCATCGGTCAGTGCTACGAGTCGTCAAAGTTTGTGGCAATGTTAAGTCTATGGGATTTTTTTTACCCAATGATTTGCCCCTGGGGCGAAACCCGTACCCCCCATCGCTAAGAAAAGTCACAGCACACCTCTCCTCAATAATCCGCACAATTTGACGCCTCAATCAGGGGTCTGTGATGTCGGCGTGTATTTTTTAACAGATGATTACTATGGAGTTTTTAAAAGGAGTTTTTATACAGTTTTTATAGAGTTGTTTAGTATGGCACGAGGCCTGCGGCCTCGTGCCTATCGCCCACGGTTGCTAGGGTGCTGTAACTGGTTGCTATGGTGTGGCTTTGAAGATTTTAGGCCATTACTTATTGGCTGCTTGATAAAATAAATCCTCTGAGGGAGAGAGAGAGGGCCTGACAGCAGGGCTGTCAGGCCCTTTTCTGTGGGTGTGTGTGAAAAAGTCGGTTTGGATTTAAATTTTTGAACATTCCGCAATGTTAAGTCTATGGGACTTTTTTGGCCGATTTTTTGTCCGCTGTGCGAACATCGTACACCTGATCGCTTAGAAAAGTCATAGCAAAACTCTCCTCAATGAGACGGTCGATTTGACGCCTCACTCATGGGTCTGTGACACTACTAACACATTCATTTCAGGGCCGTCCTACACCATTGTAAGTCAATGGGGCAACTTTGGGCAGCTCCTGCCCCCCAGGGGTGCAACTTTTACCCCATTGTGAGGTATGTTCTTAAAGAGCCCGTTATCCTCTTCAAATGTGGTGACCCACATGTTTCTGCGATATTCTCGCTCAGAGCTACGAGTGTTCAAAGTTTGCTGCAATGTTAAGTCAATGGGATTTTTTGGCCGCTTTTTTGCCCCTGGGGCAAACACCGTACCCCCGATCGCTTAGAAAAGTCATAGCACACCATTCCCGAATAAGCTGCACGTTTTGACACCTCATTCATGGGTCTGTGACAAAAGCTGCGGGAGGAGTTACGCGCCGAAATTTGTGTGGAAGAATAATAATAATAAGTATGTGAGATAACAATACTGTTGCTTTGCCATAGGCAAGCACCATTAATAACTAGAATGTACATTTCCAGGAGAAAATGTGAAATGGTGCTTGCAGTGGCAAAAACTCGCCGCTCTGGTTGCTAGGGTGTGGTACATGATTGCATACAAGCCAACAAACATGTCTGTACGATGTTCATGGGGCTGAGATATGGCTTATTCATGTGTTCAGGTGGTTGCTAGGTGGTTGCTAGGGTATTCTAGGTGGGTGCTAGGGCAGTTGCTAGACGGTTGCTAGGGTATTCTGGGTGGTTGCTATGTGTGTACTAGAGTGGTTGCTAGGTGGTTGCTAGGGTGTTCTGGTGTGTAGGTTGCTAGGCGGTTGCAGGTATTCTGTGGTCTAGGTTGCTAGGGTAGTTCTGGGTGGTTGCTAGGCGGCATGTGCTAGGTCTAGGTTGCTAAGTGTATTCTGGGTTGCTAGTGTTTGCTAGGCAGGTTGCTAGGGTATTCTGGTGGTCTGGCGTTGCTAGGGTTCTAATGGTTGCTAGGGTGCTAGTGTTGCTAGGGTTTCTGGGTGGTTGCTAGGGCGCGTTGCTAGGCGGTTGCTAGGGTATTCTGGGTGGTTGCTAGGCGTTGCTAGGTGGTTGCTAAGGTATTCTGGATGGTTGCTAGGTGGTTGCTAGGTATTCTGGTGTTGCTAGGTGTGGTTGCTAAGGTATTCTGGTGGTTGCTAGGTGCTAGGTGGTTGCTAGGGTTTCTGGTGGTTGCTAGGCGGTTGCTAGGGTTCTGGTGGTGCTAGCGTTGCTAGGGTGTTCTGGGTGGTTACTAGGGCGTTGCTAGGCGGTTGCTAGGGTTTCTGGGTGGTTGCTAGGCGGTTGCTAGGGTATTCTGGGTGGTTGCTAGGCGGTTGCTAGGGTGTTCTGGGTGTTGCTAGGCGTTGCTAGGCGGTTGCTAGGGTGTTCTGGGTGGTTGCTAGGCGGTTGCTAGAGTGTTCTGGGTGGTTGCTAGGCGGTTGCTAGGGTGTTCTGGGTGGTTGCTAGGGCGTTGCTAGGCGGTTGCTAGGGTATTCTGGATGGTTGCTAGGCGGTTGCTATGGTGTTCTGGGTGGTTGCTAGGAGGTTGCTAGGGTATTCTGGGTTAGTTGTTAGGGCGTTGCTAGGAGGTTGCTAGGGTATTCTGGGTGGTTGCTAGGCGGTTGCTAGGGTATTCTGGGTGGTTGCTATGGTGTTACTAGGTGGTTGGTAGATGTCACAGATGGTTACTATGGAATTTGTAGCATTTTCTTGGCATGATTTAACACTTAGCTAATCAATATTAGCATGTAGCTATTCACTGCTAGCATGTGTAGCATGTAGCAAGTCCTGTTTGCTAGCATGAGTCAAAAGAGCCAACCCCCATCTCTATACGATGTTCTGATGCAGAGATATTGGTCTTGCAAAACGGTTGCTAGGGTACTATGTTTGGTTGCTAGGGAGTGGCTTGGCAGCTGCCAATCATGAAGCTCCAAAGTCAATGTGAATGTATAAACCAACCCCCATCTCTATACGATGTTTACATGTAGAGATATAGGTCTTGCAAAATGGTTGCTAGGGTACTCTGTTTGGTTGCTAGGGAGTGGCTTGGCAGCTGCCAATCATGAAACTCCAAAGGCTGCTTGTCAGTATGAATGATATAAACCAACTCCCATGCCTCTGTGACATTCAGAATGGAAGATATCCCTCTTTGGATTTTGGTTGCTAAGGTGCTCGATAATGGTTGCTAGGGCGTGGCCAGTAAGTGTTGAGGTGATTCAGGATTGGCTGTTTGCTGGCCCGAGTCAAACGAGCCCACCCTCATGTTTCTATGACACTTATATACTGAGATATCCCTTTGATCGCTTTTAATGGAAGTCTATGGAACTTGTTGCTAAGGAGCTCTAAATGGTTGCTAGGGCGTGGCTTGATAGCTTCACAATGATCTTGAGACACTGATTGGCCGTCTGAGTAAAATGAGCCCGCCCCTTTGTCTCTACGACACTGTGATCCAGAGTTATGTTCAATATAAAAGCGGTTTCTATGGTGTAGGACGGCCCATTTCATGGGCCGTCCTACACCATAGTAAGTCTATGGGGGCATCTTTGGGCAGCTCCTGCCCCTCAGGGGTGCAACTTTTACCCCACTGTGAGGTATGTTCTTACAGAGCCTGTAAGCCTCTTCAAATGTGGCAAATCACACATTTCTGTGAAATCTGAGCTCTGAGCTATGACTCTTCAAAGTTTTTCACCTTGTTAAGTCAATGGGGTTTTTTGGGCAACTTTGGGCAGCTCCTGCCCCCCAGGGGTGCAACTTTTACCCCATTTAGGGGTAAGTTCTTAAAGAGCCTGTCAGCCTCTTCAAATGTGGCAAATCACACGTTTCTGTGAAATCTGATCTCTGAGCTATGATTCGTCAAAGTTTTTCCCCATGTTAAGTCTATGCGTTTTTTTTGGGCCGTTTTTCGCCCCTGGGGCGAACATCGTACCCCCGATCGCTTATAAAAGTCATAGCACACCATTCCCGAATAATCCGCACGATTTGACACCTCATTCATGGGTCTGTGACAAAAAATGCGGGACTAGTTACGCGCCGAAAAAAAAGTGGAAGAAGAAGAAGAAGAAGAAGAAGAAGAAGAAGAATAAGTATGAGCAATAACACTAATGTTGCTTTGCCATAGGCAAGCACCATTAACTAGAATGTACATTTCCAGGAGAAAATGTGAAATGGTGCTTGCAGTGGCAAAACTCGCCGCTCGGTTGCTAGGGTGTGGTACATGATTGCATACGAGCCAACAAACATGTCTGTACGATGTTCTGGTGCTGAGATATGGCTTATTCATGTGTTCAGGTGGTTGCTAGGTAGTTGCTAGGGTATTCTGGGTGGTTGCTAGGGCATTGCTAGACGGTTGCTAGGGTATTCTGGGTGGTTGCTATGGTGTTGCTAGGTGGTTGCTAGGGTGTTCTGGGTGGTTGCTAGGTGGTTGCTAGGGTATTCTGGGTGGTTGCTAGGGCATTGCTAGGTGGTTGCTAATGTATTCTGGATGGTTGCTATACTGTTTCTAGGCGGTTGCTAGGGTGTTCTGGTTGGTTGCTAGGCGGTTGCTAGGGTATTCTGGGTTGTTGCTAGGAAGTTGCTAGGCGGTTGCTAGGGTATTCTGGGTGGTTGCTAGGAGGTTGCTAGGGTGTTTTGGTTGGTTGCTAGGGTGTTCTGGGTGGTTGCTAGGGCATTGCTAGGCGGTTGCTAGGCGGTTGCTAGGGTGTTCTGGGTGGTGCTAGGGTATTCTGGGTGGTTACTAGGGCGTTGCTAGGGTGTTCTGAATGGTTGCTAGGGTGTTGCTAGGTGGTTTCTAGGGTGTTCTGGGTGGTTGCTAGGGTGTTCTGGCTAGTTGCTAGGCGGTTGCTAGGGTATTCTGGGTGGTTGCTATGGTGTTGCTAGGTTGTTGCTAAGGTATTTTGGATGGTTGCTAGGCGGTTGCTAGGGTATTCTGGATGGTTGCTAGGCGGTTGCTAGGGTGTTCTGGGTGGTTGCTAGGTGGTTGCTAGGGTATTCTGGGTGGTTGCTATGGCGTTGCTAGGTGGTTGCTAGGGTATTCTGGGTGGTTGCTAGGCGGTTGCTAGGGTGTTCTGGGTGGTTGCTAGGCGGTTGCTAGGGTATTCTGGGTGGTTGCCATGGTGTTACTAGGTGGTTGGTAGTTGTCACAGATGGTTACTATGGAGTTTGTAGCATTTTCTTGGCATGATTTAACACTTAGCTAATCAATATTAGCATGTAGCTATTCACTGTTAGCATGTGTAGCATGTAGCAAGTCCTGTTTGCTAGCATGAGTAAAAAGAGCCAACCCCCATCTCTATACGATGTTTTGATGCAGAGATATTGGTCTTGCAAAACGGTTGCTAGGGTACTATGTTTGGTTGCTAGGGAGTGGCTTGGCAGCTGCCAATCATGAAGCTCCAAAGTCAATATGAATGTATAAACCAACCCCTATCTCTATACGATGTTTACATGTAGAGATATAGGTCTTGCAAAATGGTTGCTAGGGTACTCTGTTTGGTTGCTAGGGAGTGGCTTGGCAGCTGCCAATCATGAAACTCCAAAGGCTGCTTGTCAGTATGAATGATATAAACCAACTCCCATGCCTCTGTGACATTCAGAATGGAAGATATCCCTCTTTGGATTTTGGTTGCTAAGGTGCTCGATAATGGTTGCTAGGGCGTGGCCAGTAAGTGTTGAGGTGATTCAGGATTGGCTGTTTGCTGGCCCGAGTCAAACGAGCCACCCTCATGTTTCTATGACACTTATATCCTGAGATATCCCTTTGATCTCTTTCAATTGAAGTCTATGGAACGTGTTGCTAAGGAGCTCTAAATGGTTGCTAGGGCGTGGCTTGATAGCTTCACAATGATCTTGAGACACTGATTGGCCGTCTGAGTAAAATGAGCCCGCCCCTTTGTCTCTACGACACTGTGATCCAGAGTTATGTTCAATATAAAAGCGGTTTCTATGGTGTAGGACGGCCCATTTCATGGGCCGTCCTACACCATAGTAAGTCTATGGGGGCAACTTTGGGCAGCTCCTGCCCCTCAGGGGTGCAACTTTTACCCCATTTAGGGGTATGTTCTTAAAGAGCCTGTCAGCCTCTTCAAATGTGGCAAATCACACATTTCTGTGAAATCTGAGCTCTGAGCTATGACTCTTCAAAGTTTTTCACCATGTTAAGTCAATGGGGTTTTTTGGGCAACTTTGGGCAGCTCCTGCCCCCCAGGGGTGCAACTTTTACCCCATTTAGGGTTATGTTCTTAAAGAGCCTGTCAGCCTCTTCAAATGTGGCAAATCACACGTTTCTGTGAAATCTGATCTCTGAGCTATGATTCGTCAAAGTTTTTCCCCATGTTAAGTCTATGCGTTTTTTTTGGGCCGTTTTTCACCCCTGGGGCGAACATCGTACCCCCGATCGCTTATAAAAGTCATAGCACACCATTCCCGAATAATCCGCACGATTTGACACCTCATTCATGGGTCTGTGACAAAAAATGCGGGAGGAGTTACGCGCCGAAAAAAAAGTGGAAGAAGAAGAATAATAATAAGTATGAGCAATAACACTAATGTTGCTTTGCCATAGGCAAGCACCATTAACTAGAATGTACATTTCCAGGAGAAAATGTGAAATGGTGCTTGCAGTGGCAAAACTCGCCGCTCGGTTGCTAGGGTGTGGTACATGATTGCATACGAGCCAACAACCATGTCTGTACGATGTTCTGGGGCTGAGATATGGCTTATTCATGTGTCCAGGTGGTTACTAGGGTACCCTATATGGTTGCTATGGTGTGATTATACAGTTTATAAGATGATATTTAAAGACTAGTTGACAGTCTGAGTCAAAAAAGGCAAACTCCATGTTTCTTCTATTTTCTGAAGCTGAGATATGGGTTGAATATGTTGTTTTATGGTTGCTAGGCTGCCTAAAGTGGTTGCTAGGGCGTAAATATGAAGTTTTTATGTCAGTACTAATTGGCTGCTTGATAGGCCGAGTCAAAAGAGCCCAACCCCAAGCCTCTGTGACCTTCTGGTCAAAAGATATGATATTACAAATTTTGTGTCAATGTTAAGTCTATGGGACTTTTTTCGTCCGATTATACATAGTATATAGATAAAATAATATCATATTTGTATGATATTCTGATGCTGAGATATGGCTTATTTTCCTTATGGCAGACATTTTCCTGAGTTGTTGTTTTATGAAATACAATTTGAAAAGTAGTCCAATTTAAATTATAATTACAATATATTATTACATTTCCATTAGAATGCTACATTTGATCACTAAATTAATGTCAGACATATTTAAAGACCAAGGAGAAGTTGTTTTTATGGTGAAACCTCCTAATATTTGGTGTCTCTGAAAAGTCCTGAATCTGCTCTTCACAGGACACCCAGGTCGTGACATGTATGATGTCAGAGAAATTCTCTAAAATATAATGTCCACTACAGTGGACAAAAGTCTATTCTTGGGACCCAGGAGGATATTTCTTACCTTTGAAAGGTTTGATTTGTCTATGCCAGTATAGGAATATGCTTATATCTGATGACATTGTATGTTTTCTAGAATTAATGGAAAATCTGTATTAATACATTTTCCTGGGCAGAATGGAAAATGTATATTACCACGTGCATGTACAGAAGACGGTGGATCTTTAAGTCGCATACTTTCACATTCAGATAGCTCTCATCACAGGCACTTCCTGTTCAAAGGTGTCACTCCTCACGTTCGAGAAAAACGCAGCTAGTGCTTTTTCCTTTGAGACTCAGTAGGGAGCGCGTTTTAGTCAGCCTAGACGACTATGCAAAGTACTAAAGCCCCGCCTCACCCAGTTCGGGTACCGGACCTGGTTGAAACACTCACGCATTAGTGTTTCAACCAGGTCCGGTACCATCTGGGTGAGGCGGGGCTTTAAGTCTTTGTATTCACTTGCTACGCCGCCATGTGTAAAAAATGTCTGTCAACTCGTATCCTTTGCGATCAATATCGCACGTTTGTGAAAATACACACAATGTCATCAAATAAAGCATATATTCGTATACGTTTTGTCAGAAAGGGTTGAATGGTTTTTGAGAAAGGACGGCTACATGTTAATGATTGATTTTTGATTAATATGCGCCATGGAAGGCCGAGTGCGCGAGCGCGCGCGACCGGCTCTGTTTCTCTCTATGCTGGTTCTTTCAGTAACAAGCGCCCTGTCACGAGCGCTGCAGTCAGTTATCTATCACCATTCAAATAAGGCTTTGGTGGCCGCCAAAAAAATAAAATAAATAATAATTAGCTACTTGATAGGCCGAGTCAAAAGAGCCCAAATGCAAGTATTTTTGTCTTTCTGATCCAAAGACCTAATCTCACAAATTGTGTGCCAATGTTAAATCTATGGGACTTTTTTTCGGCTGAGCCAACAATCATGTCTGTAAGATATTGTAGATATGGCTTCTATATGTTGCAATATGGTTTCTAGGTGGCTCTAAACGGTTATGTTATTCTGAGTGAACATAGCCTCTATATATATATATATATATATATATATATATATATATATATATATATATATATATATATATATATATATATATATAGCTAGATTTAAACTAAGTTCCATTTTTATTATAAAGTCATAAGATTTCCTATCACCTGTTTTAATGAGATGTACTAGTTTAGCCTATTTTATTAGTGCATATAATTTTGACGTGAACAAATGCATAGATTCACAGTATTTTAATTATCTCTGCATAACAACATTTCCTATCATTGTCTGTGATATTTCTGCAAAGAAAATGATTTCTAAGAAACAACGTGTATGTCACTTTAACAGTTGCAGGATCCAAAATGCCTGCAGCACTACACACATAAACGGCGCAGGAGTCGTTTCGCGCTCAAAATGGTTTAAAATTACATTTTCCGTGACCGTGCTTTTTAGACGCGTGTCATAAATTTTTTTATAACAAGTTTCCGCTACCTGACCTCAAGTAATGTGAAGAACAACGAATTTCACACATTTGTAAAAATGCTCTTTAGTGGGTGTGGGTGGCTCTTAAAAGAGCCGTTGTTGCCTTTAAAAGGACATTTGGTGGCTTCAGCTTTGGAGTTCCACCCGCAGACCTTCCCTGAGGTTGCTCAGCAGAAGCTGGTTTCCCTCTGGGCTCAGGTGGACTCCATCGCTAGACAGATGGGCGAGGCAGATGTTTAGGTGTCGAATGCAGCGCATCCGTCTCCCTTCCAAGAAGCCAGTCACCTTCGCGTTAATCCACCGTCGGCCCCGGTCCACACCGCGGCCAGTCCTTCCAGTCTGACCTCTCCAATTCAGACGGGGCAGAATATGAGAGAACACAAACTTGGTCCTTGGTAACATGGTGAAGCATTTGCCCAGGTCCCGCGTTATTTCCCGAAGGAAACCCAGGCGATCGCGGCCCTGCCTGAGCAAACTGTTCCCACCCAGGTGGATGATCACAATGTCTGGCGCTGGAGCTCTGGCCCGAAGAGAACGCAGAGCTGGAAGCAGCTGCTCCCAGAGTCTACCTCCTCTGCCATCCCAGGTGATCTCACAACGCAGATCAAGGTTTTCGTCCAGGCCATTCTCACAGATGTGAGCATGCAGCCTGCGGATGAGTGAACTGCCGACGATCCAGACGCGTGGTTGAACTTGTGCCATCTCAAAGAAGAGTGAGGGAAATGCGATTTACCGCCAGTATTTATGATGAGTGCAGCACGTTTGATTGGTTGTTGTGCATTCCCACACAACAGGACTTCAGACAGAGCAATCAATGAATTATCGCACATGTATGCCAACTGATTGCTTATGAACTAATGTTTATGATTTAAATACACTATCGTCTGCGCGTCCTTCTTGTGTATGCACGATAAATGCTTCCTGAGATCCACGATATTTTAATTTGCTACCACCATCGTTTTTGTGAAGGACCCAGTAGAGGACGCATGCGCAGTTACTTTACACACAGGCACTTATGAAACCCCATTGATCTAGTGCACATAAGTAATTTTTTGGTTGAAATAATAATGTGTGTTAATTTTCATTGTTTTTCAACTACATTTAAATCTGTAGTTGGAATAAAGTATTTTAAAGTTTAGAATTAAGAAATGAGAAAATTATATGACAAAACCATACCACACCACCTGGTCATAACAGCGATCACTGGAAGCCACTAATGCTCATCAGGTCGCATAATTTATTGGAATACGAATATAAATAATGATTCTTTCTAAATGTATCGATATTCCTCAAATGATGCACACTTCTGGATTAGAAAAACATATTGATGCTGTACAATGAAGACAACAGGAACAGACGTTTCTTGTGTGCATGTTATTCTTTGTTTGATTGTTGATATCCTGTTAATGTTGTGTGGTCTTGATTTTTAAA